>CM014278.1:97146604-97169218 GCA_004135705.1 Alloteropsis semialata | reverse complement strand
CGTCGCGCTTCCTCCCCCCGGCCGGGCCGCACGCGCGAGCACCGCCAGAGGAGGGCCGGTTTTCTTTTGCCTCTTCGATTCGAGATCGAGTTTCATTTTCTTTTCTTCTGTGTATTCGATCCGAGAACGAATCTATTTCATTTCTTTCTTTGATTCCTTCGAATCCTTTCCCCAGAACGGATCTACTCTCTAGATAGGCCCTGATACCAATGTTAGTTTTCCTGGAATCTCTAGGAGTAGACCGAGCGGGTGGAAACTTTAGATGGCATACCTTTGCCCGCTCTTGTGTCGTTGCCGGTCATGGCGCCGGCGACGAGGTGGGGATGTCGTGTTGGAGCTTGGGCGACGGCGATGGAGGCTGCTGGACTGGTGGCGCTTCCCGTCGCTCTCAGCGCCCCCTCTAGATCGGCTTAGGGTTAGAACAGTGGGGAATGGCGGCAGCGATGAACCTCATGTGTTGTGCCCTGCCCCTACCTCCTTATTTATGGCGCTGCGCGACAGGGGCCCATCAGCCATCTATTGGGCTTGACGTCCCCGATCAGGACGCGAGTCGAGGGCCCAGTTGGCCTTTGGGCCAACTGGCTGGAGATCAACCTAACACGGGCAACAACTCGTCGATTGAACAAGACCCCGATCAAACATCATCATGGCTGAAAACTCGGGCACTTCTGTGCTATACATCGCCCGTCGGCTGCATAGCAATGAAGAGCATTCAATGATTGGAACACAGGCTGCCTTCATCTCCACATACGTGTGAATCAAGATGGAAATCTCCGATCAGCTGGTGGTGGTCATACTCAGCGAAAAAGAAAATGAGTTGCATCTGTTTTCATCTACAACGAGAAGATCCGAATTTCCATCAAACACGTATATGGAAAGCAAATTCTTTTTGCGTTGTTATTCTATAATTATTGTTTCCTTATTCTAATCAGTCAATGCCAAAATTGACACCCTCCTGATTATTTCCATCTAACTAACTAACACGTCCCGATTGCATGCATGCATGGGCATCCGAGTTGTTTTTCTGTCCGCATGTTGCAGATCGAATTGCATGATCAAGAGACATCCACTTCTACTCGGGCCGAAGAGAAGGTGACTGTGGCCAGCACTGTACTCACTATCACCCGTGTATGAATTCTGGGAGCGCCATCAAGTTTACCTGCGAGCCCAGAAGGACGACACGGTGGACTAGTTAGGCGATCTGATGCTGCGCGACCAAAAGACATACCGGATCCACCAGCGACATACCAGTCGAGATGAGCTCCGGCCTACTCCAGTCCTTGGCTGGTTGATTTCATCCACGGCCTCGTCTACTCGGTCCATCGAGGATGTACAACGCACGGGGGCTTCTCAGCTCACAAGGGCGACGCTCAAATTCTCCAACTCAACACAAATCAAGCTAAGCGATATTTCAGATACTTTTACAGTTATTCTATTATTCAATTCAATGTGTTGATTTATACATCCGTGATAAATAAATATGGAACTAGCAATAATCTTGCATAAATTCGATGACGGGCAGCTATGTTTAATACATAGGGGTATCAAAGAGATTGTCGAACATCTCGCTCTTGGTGAAATTACAAACGCCTAAACTGAATTTGAGCAACGGAATTATCTAGTCCAGTAAGACGCATTAAGACGTGAGGTTAAATTTATTACGAGTGTATAGATAGTCTTTTTCTATCGAAGTATATACTCGGGGGCTCCATCGCATACCCGAACACATACTCAAATCTCAAAAATTCAAGCTATTCTAACTCATCTAGGGCTTGATTGCTAGAGAGTCCATTGTGCTTGACGGAGCACTCGATCTCAAGCAAGTCCGAAGCGCATTCGAAGTGCCTGACCATAAGAGAGTCCAAAGTGCTCGACGGAGTGCTTGATCTCGAGTGGGTCCAAGGTGCTCTATTATTCTAAAAGTGCTTGATCGTAAGAGAGTCCATTGTATTCGACGGAGTACTCGATCTCGAGCGAGTCCAAAGCTACGCCGAAGTACCAAATCATGAGAGGGTCCATTGTGCTCGACGGAGTGCCTCGAATGATTCAAGTACTCAATCATGAGAGGGTCTACTGCGCTCGACGGAGTGTTCGACCTCAAATGATCCAAGTACTAAAATATCGAGGTGCCATCATGAGAGGGTCCATTGTGCTCGACGGAGTGCTCGACCTCAAGTGAACAAAGTACACGTTCATATTTTTCATAGTACCATCACAAGAGGGTCCATTGCACTTGGTGAAGTGCTCGACCTCAAGTGATCAAAGTACTCATCAATAATCAGCAATACTGCCACAAGAGTGCCTATAATACATGCCCAGTATTTGGTCTCAAGTGTAAAAAGTACTCGTTCTATTTTCAACAAACCCGAATATAATGCTCGAGGGCTTTTCCAAACATGTTGCCCCGAACATGATGCTCGGGGGCTACAGATTCACGACGCTTTCTAATTGTTCCTACAGCTTTAACTATCAAATTTGCGAGTCGATTTACTATTTTGCAGATTACCTGTTACTAGCAATCAGATCGCGTTTCTCACACTCAACACTACTTCAATCAACATGTCTGATATATCAGATAAGTTTTTCAATTTTTCAAGTTTTATTTCCTGCAATACTTCCTCTACTCTCTATTTGATATCAATGTCCAAATAGAGAGTCGGGGGCTACCACTTGCAAACTTCTTTTTTACTTTTGCTCTACTCTCTAATTGGTTACCATTTAATCAAATAGAGAGTCGGGGGCTACTATAATACTCATATCATATTACCAAATGTTGCTGATCCAAAGCAAAACTAGCTATTTATAAAGTGCACTTGTTTCAAGCCCAAATAAACATTGTGTACTACCAAAATAGCCGGAACAAGCTAAAGGGCACTTCATTTGGTTATATTGATTTCTACACCATTCAATTTTACTATGTTATTTTCTTTTTTTTGGTGACCGTGCCTTGACACGTTTTTCATTAAAAGGAAAGCCTATGTTATTTTCTTATAATATTTTTCTTTGTATACTCCTACAAGTGCATACTTGAGGGCTGGTTGCTAATTATTTTGTTTTGAGAATTTGAAACAGAATATATTCAGATGCTCCATCATCCATCTGGATTTAGATTCGGGGGCTCTGTCGCTGATCCACCCGAACACACATTCGGGGCTTCGACGCCAACATCACCATCCGCTAGCATGGCTCTACAACAACAAACAGAGCGTTATTTTCTGAAAATCCTAAGCGATTCTGGATATTCAAAGTCTATTGCGCGGAATACACAGTACGACGGACCGCTCGAGTCCCGAATGCTAAAAATTCCCCTATGTGATATAAACATTCTAGATAGCCAAAGGTAAATGCAGAAAGTTACCACAACGTTTATACGCGCAACATTTCAACGTGCTTATTGCTAACAGATCTGACAAGCTTAATATATTGGGGCATGCTCAGGAAGGTCAAAATCAGGATAAGCAGAGTGTTCGGTCATTGGAGGTCTAATAGCCCCGATTACCAAACATCGGACTCTCAACTCCTGAAATCCAAATTCCCGAATACCAATATCCCGAGCACAGTTAGCACTGCTGGAACAAGAGCTCGGGGGCTGATAGCCAACTCTCGACAAGAAAAAAAAAACCTTGGCCGCAAAGTACCCAAATGCGAGGCACCCGATCACAAGAGATGTCGAGGACTAGATTGTGAGCACCTAATCTCAAAGTGCCCAATCACAAAGTTCTCGAAATAATAAACTTCAATTATATAAGTCTCAACGACTACAAAATGTCCGATCATAGATTTTTAATATCTAAAGATCTCGAGGCATCTGACACCACAACCCTGTTTATGGCACTTGATTATTTTTGAGCTCATCATCCAGATGCAAGTTATTTTACCAGGGATCTCGGTCTTTTCAAATTCTCAACAAAAGCATCTAGGAATATTTTAAATATCCTACAAATGCCCGAAGAATAAAAAGACCCGATGAACGAAAACAACAACCTTTTCTGGACAAGATAAGCTCGGGGGCTACTGTTGTGGCCATAATACCAGGGTACCCGACTACGAGGATTACCGACCACCGACTCCAGACGAGAGACTCCGAGCAGGACGACGCGGATCGCAGAAGGAAAGCCCGATGATAGTTAGAGTCCTACTAGGTTTAGGTCTGTTTTGTCTTGTAAGGCACGTCTCCCTGGATATAAATAGTGGGGGGTCCTGCACGTAGAGGTATTCCCAATCTTAGCCAATCCACTCGAGAGTATTTGTTACACCATTGTAATCTGTACTCGCCGAGATAATACAAGCAACAACTGGACGTAGGGTTATTACTCGATCTCGAGGGCCCGAACCAGTATAAAATCCCGAGTCTCTCTGTTCTTCACCGTGATCAATCTTCACACGAAGCGGGGTGCTTGCCGGACAAATATCTGCCAAGTACAACCCCGACAAATTTGATTAATGAATACCAAACATGTTTTCTTTAATTAAAAGATGCTTAGTGTTAAGCACCACTTTTCGTAAATAATACTAATTTGAATAATATTTATTCAATCAGTTTTCTAGTTAAAAGTAACTAGGTTGTATATCGGTTTTCATAAATTATTGTTAACTTGATTAATGTTCATTAAAATAGCTTTTCTAACTAAAATCTATTTAGAGTTCACCATCGGTTTTCTATAATTGTTGTTAATATGATTAATGCTTAGAGCCAATCTATTTTAATAATAATGTGATTAGTTGAACACGAATCATAAGTTTGTTCGATTAAATTCTCCATAAGCTTTAAATTTTATAAATTGTTCAATTTGTATAATTCATACATTTAATTAAATTTGACTAGGTCTTACCTCGGTTTTTACTAAACAAAGTATAATTTGTATTAATTCTAACTTGAGATGTTTCATTCGAATATCCTTTATATTGCTTTCATTAAACTAAAATAAACCAATGCAAGGGTAGTCTTTTGTGATTTGGTACGATAGTTGTCTTTTTAATTTTTACTATATTTTAAGCTGAGCTCCACGTAAAAATAGTAACCAAGCCCTGTCCTTTAATGCGTTCTTCTTAAGCTTCTCATGCGTTCTTCTTAAGCTTCTCTTTTGACTGTGTATTGTTCTTAACGTGTTTGTCGGTCTGCTTGTTTGTGTATGCTTGTGCCAACGTTTGCTATAAGTGAAGAAATGTCCGTTCAAGATATTTGAAGGTCAAGCGATTTCAAAAATAAGAGTTGAACTCTCAGAAGTGGTATTTCTTTTGCGACGCAAAGATAAATTTCAGGACACTAAGATATTTCACGGGAGGTATGTGGAATATACAATAAAATACACTACAAAGGCCAATGAATTATACTCCCACGGTGCAATGTAAGATGGATGTTCCGCCGGATGGACGACCACGGACCATATTACCTAAACAGATAGTAACACTTTTTCAGCATTCGGACATTCCAAACAGAGTGATTCACTTGGCGGAGTAAAGTACACTTCCATTCGTAATCAGAATGGAAATTACCAATGCATTGCAGATCTCACTAACCAGCTTTGCGGGATAGCATATACTAATTTGCCGTTATCTTGTAGAATTGTTTAGTGAACCTCCACAATGATGCAAAAAAACCAAGGTCAAATTGTAAATACAGAGGATTCAAAACAAAATGGACTTCAGTAGAGTAGAAAACTTTCTTTGGATTCAGGGAAAAAGGTGTGAAGTTGAGGTCCATACGCGACAATTTCAGTCCCATCTCCCACAGATTCAGGATTCAGGAACAAGGGGATGGACATAAGCGAGATACAGGCTTTCACAATCATGTCCAAGATTGCGACCCTAATGTCTTTTCTAAGCCTGCAATCTCCAATGCATTACTTTCTGGAGCAGCGAAATTGTCACATTGTGCTTCAAGATCCAATTCCTAGGTGCCATATAATCCTCAAGGACCCAGGCCGATAGCTTCCAGAAGAAACACACCTGCATCAATTCATCACGCAGGACAGGGTAGTCTGGCGGTCTGGCCATGGCAGCCGCTTTCCTTTCGGCTCCAGCGTCCAGTTTCGGTTTGCTAAAAAAAGAATCAGAAGGTAGAAGTGTGATTTAAAAATTTTAAATCTTGACGTTCAACAGTTAACACATGCATAGGCTCTGTTAGCAATTTTTCCGTATGTGTGATCTGCAAGTGTATGACTGCATGCCTCAGTGCCTGCATGGTTGAGCCCGGCGTCTCATCCCAACCGACAAGGTTCTGATCGGTTCCACTTGTAATGGATTTCGGCACTCGACACTGCCCTATTGACAATTTCACAATACCATTGATGAAACTGTAATCAACTATAGATTACTTAGTTCCCCAACAAGAGTAACTGGGGAAATGAATCCATGAATCCACAGGTACAGGAAGAAAACCTGCAAATGGAAGAAGCTAATGCAGCAAGAGATGACTAATTACCTCTGGTTCCGTAATCTTTCGAGCCATACGAGCAGTCAGTGTTGGCTTCACAAAGGCACACACTGAGCTTAACAACTACAGACAAAGAAAATCAGAACAAGTGAATAACAGATTTTAACTGAAACTCTGAAAGGATAAAGCTGGCATTCACAAAGGCAGTCAACAAGGTCTCAACAATTAAAGAAGACCGGAATAAGTGAATAACACAGATTTTAAACTGAAACTCTAAAAGGATAAGCTGGCATTCCCAAAGGCAGTCAACAAGATCTCAACAATCAAACAACATTGGTCCAAATCAAAATAGCATGACAAGACAAGCTCAAATGCATACAAATACACGAAATTAAAACGGGATTCATGTTTCTGGCAGTCTACCCAAATTACAGATTGCCAGAACAATCAGACAGCTATGAGGAACACCACATACTTCCCACTGCAGCAATATGAAATTGACATTGCGGTGACAAACACATAGCTGCAGTGAGCGTAACAGTTTCACTGCTCATCTGCTAGTGCCCCTGAGAACAAAGGAACATAAGGAAGGTAAGGCTTGTTGCACTCACGTCCAAGATTACGGATGACACGAACTTCCTCGCGGTCCATTTCATATGCCATCAGTGTCTTGTCCCACCCATAAACAAAGTAAATCAAATTGCATTCTGGGTGAACTGTAATCACTGTGTAGTCCAAGTCAAATTGGAGATTCTTCCGTCGAAACAGAAACAGAGTTCTGACAGAATGCTTCAGTGTCCATTCATGAGTACCATGGTCTTCAAGGATCCAGATTGACAGTTTGGAGGCATCAGCATCATCAACATTAATCACATACAAGCGACCCTGAGCTTGATGGATGCAGCCACATCCAGACGCACCAGCATATGGCATAGGAATTGTCATCCATTTCTTTCCCTCCATGTCCACAGCCATTATCTCATCAGCGTACGTGCGCACATGCATAAAGCCATTAAGAAACACACTACCTGCTGTATCAATATCATCTAGCATATTATCATTGCCCCACTCACTTTCCATAAAGCTCCATGATGCAGTTTTGGATGAATAGATCTCCACCCCTGTGATGCAGTCACCTTCGTCCACCACATACTCAACCACATGGAAGTCCGAGGAGATTGCCGGATCAAAACCCAAGCAGGCAGTGCGAGACTCGCCACTAGCCCAGCTGCCATCTGGCAACATCACCCACTTCCTGGTCGCGGGATTGAACACAGCATAATGGAACGGTGGAAACCCGTGGCCCTTGCGTGGACCAGGCACCCTGCAGCGGCAGAGGAGGAGGCCGTTGCAGGAATCTAAGACGATGACTCTGTCACCGGGGACGGGCAAGAAGGAGAAAGAGGGGAAGATGAACGGCACGCCTTTGCCGTGGACGTTGGTGAAGTGATGCGCCTTCATAGGAAAGCGCTCGCCGTTGAGGCTGTGGTAGAAGAAGCCGGTGAGGGTGTGGGGTAGCTTCTTGCGGTGGACGGGGTCGGAGATGAGCTTGTACCAGGATCGGGAGACGCACTTGAAGCGGCACACGGAGCGGACGGGGAGGCGGCGGAGAATCTCGATGAGGAGCTCGTCTGTGAGGCTGGCCGCTGATTTCCTCTTCTCGGGGGGCTCCTCCATCTCGTGGAGGAACAGGATCCCCCGCCGTGGGGATCTGGTCGGCCTGCAATCGGATGAAACCTTAGTAATCTGCTGAATGACGAGGGGGATAAGCCAATACAGAATCGATCGGTGAAGTGCGAAGGTATTAGCCTCGCCTTTGGATCTGGTAGAGCGCGGCCGGCGCTGGAAGCGGAGGCGGAGCCGCGGAGGTGGCGGCGCTGTCGGAGAGTGGGAGAGTGGGGGCTGGCCTCAGGGTTTTCTTCATAAGCCCGAGCTGTTGGCTGCTTCCTGCCGTGGGAGAAGTGGACGTGGCCCACTAGAACCCGCAGCGGAATGGGCCGGAAGCCCACAACAGTACAGATATCTGAGGGCCGTAATGGTGAAATCGAAACTGGTTTTTCGTTTTCCGTTTTTCTCTGCTATTTGCACCTTGCTTATTAGCATATAATATACCAGTTTCACCCTTGCTTATTAGCATATAATATATTTACCTATTTCTAAATAGAGGTTGCTTTTTCCTTATTTTTTTTCGTCCTGACAGGTGGGTCCCACCTATTGTGACGAACTGTAACCACGGTTCTAAATGTCGACATCGGTTTTCTAATTGAATTAGAGTCCTAACTGAACCCATCAATCTTTATCGCCTATCTCTCTATCTGTATCTATCTTTACCTATTTCTAAAGGAAAGAACGTTTCGGTGGTCTGTCATATACGTCTCACGATCGATTAGACATGCTTCATCTTGTCCCCTGATTAGATTAGGAGTAGTCCATTGTATACCACAATCAAATTAGGAAAAACAAGTTAATTACTTTAACTTGCTTAGAAAAATGATATAGCGGTCTTCATCCGTAGCAACGCACAGGCAAGGTTGCTAGTACATGTATAAATGGTCTACATGGTGACACTGATGCGTATATACCTTCACTTATTATTTCTATGTTAACAATGATAAATTACCGTAATTTAGAATCACATATCAGTTTAATTTTGAAATTTTCGGTAGGATGCACATGAATTAGAATAAAATTTAGGTGTTTAGTTTAGGTTATCTTTTAATAACAACATATGTGGGTATCTTAGATACAAATTTGAATGTCATTTTAAGTTATCCTTTATAATGATATGCATGAGTAAATTAGATAAAAATTATGGGGTTAATTTAAATTATTTTTATAATGACATAGCTCGATAATTTAGATACATTTTTAGGATTTATTTTAGAATAATTTTATAATGATAGTGGTGGGTAACTTTTTAAAATATAATAGACCAATGACTATGGTTATTAGAGTTTACATGATTGATGTTTCTGATTTTTGTGAGAATTTCTAGAATTTATCTTTTTTCTAGCGTGTCTCGTGAACTAATGCGGAGTTTCTAATTAAAAATAAGAATACATTTCTACCAAACTATTATGAGCTATCTCTCATTTGTTTAAATATTCGAACACAATACTTATATAGAAGATCTTTGTTAGTAATTACTCTATAATATTTTTATACACAATTATAATATTTAAATCTTTACTTTGCATCATATGTATGCCTTGAATTTATTTAATGAACCCTAAGTTTGAACTATAATTTTAACATAAAATTCTATATTGTCATCACTTTCCCTATATATTTATAAATGACAACGCACATTATGCGTATATACTTTAATCAATATATAATAAACCAATATTGTATGAAATACATGATTTAGAATAATATATTGGTTTATATTTTTAATTAAGGTGATTTGAATTCCAATTTAGGATTACCTCATGTTATTTTTAATAATGACATATGTGGGTAATATAGATGTAAAGTTAAGAGGTTACTTTAAGCTATTTTTAGGTATTCGCAGTAGGTAATTTAGTTGCAAATTTATGAGGTTATTTTAAATATTATTTATAATGGCATAGTGGGTAATTTTGATGAAGATTAGGGGGTTACTTTGATTTATTTTATATAATGGCAGAGGTGGGTAATTTTGATATAGATTTAGGGGGTTATTTTAAGTTCTTTTCATAATGGCATGGGTGGATAATTTTTTAGAAAATATAATAGATCTAATGGCTATGATGATTTGAGTGTTTCAATTGATGGCTAGATATTTTATTTTTTATGGGAATTTCTAGAATTTCTCTCTTTTTATAGAGTATCCACCTAAGATTCTAGGTGGCTTGATCTAGAGACTTCAAAAGAAGCCTCCAATTAGTAATAGTAATATTTGATGTGGTCTTCTTGATGGGGATGGAGCTCAACACTGCGCAGGAGGTTCCAAAGCAACACGAATTCCTCAAGGTGAGCTGTTGTTAAACCATTTGTGACATTGAGGTCCCTGATCCAGTTGTTATTTGCGGCGCATCCACCACATTTCTTCTCTTTACACGTGAGATGGCGAACAGATTTGGCGCTATGACTTTCGGCCTGCGGCCCTCTACCAAGCCGGAATGCCAGAATCTTGTATCTTTTACCATTTCCTATCTGGATTGTGGTGCATGCTGCAAAAAGGAGTCTGTCGGTGTTGTCGTATGGTATCTCCGTACCCACCCATGCCTTGTTCGGGGACGTCCCATTCATGCCATAACCGTCTGATGCGGAGACCTCTGCCGAACTTCTCGAAGCTAAAGCTAAGGACACCTAACCCTCCATTCTGCTTTGGCAAGTTGCAACGTGTCCAGTTGACCTTGCATTTTCCTCCGGTTAGCTCTTGTCTCTTGCCCATAAAAATAGCTTTCTTAGTTTGTCCAGCTCGTCCAATATCTCTTTTGGCAGTGTTTAGATGGAGGTTGAAAAATTTTTGCAAAAAAGAATCTCGCATGTATGGAGTACTAAATAAAGTCTATTTACAAAACCTTTTTACAGATGAGTGTAACTTTGCGCGACGAATCTATGAGCCTAATTAATCCATGATTTGCAACAGTAATGCTACAGTAATCATCCTCTAATCGTGCGGTCAAAGGCCTCATTAGATTCATCTCGCGAATTTGCCAGAGGGTTGTGGAGGTAATTTTGTAAACTGACTTTATTTAATACCCTTAATTAGTGGTCAAATGAAACACCCAAATTCCATCATTTAATAAATTTTAGCAACTTTTGTTTTATCTAGATTTATCTAGGGTTTAATGAGTTTTCTTTTATTTAATTTGTGGCCTTAACTACTTAAACAATAACTAATTAATCTTAGTACAACAAGTGAATGTTGCATATCATGCCTTTGCATGTGTTTTGTTTGCTTGTGTGGATCCCCAAATATCTGCTCCAAATTCAAACCCTAGTCAAATTCCTCTCAAACTTCCCAAATTCAATTCAAACAAAGTTCAAATCTTTTCTTTTCCCTTCATTTCTCCCTTTCTCATTCTGGCCCGGCCCAATTTCTCCCTTCCCCTTTTCTCTCTTTCTTCAACCGCCGGCCCAACCCCTCGGCCCAAGATCGGCCCACCCGGCCTTTTCCCTCTCCCGCACACACTCCCTCTCCCTCCCACTGCCCGACGGACCCCACGCGTCAGTACCATCCTCTTCCTCCCGACGCCCGCGCGAACCGCCGCTCTCCCGCGCGCGCTCAATCCCGCGCCCATGACCAAGTTGCCACAACTGCGCGCCCGCTCCCACGTCGCGCCCCGCTCCCCCGTCAAACCGCAACGCTCCCCTCGGGAACGGACCCCTCGCCCACAAGGCCGTCTCGAAAAACCACGGCCCACTCTCCCGAATTCCCCCTCGGCCGAGCCCCACATGCACTCTCCCTCGCTCCTATAAAGCTTGCCCGAGCCTCTCCTCGCACACGCGCTCGCACTCACGCACTCCACCATCGAAAACCGCCACTCTTTCTCGCGTATTTGCCCATCGGAGTTCCTTCCCGCCGCCGCGTCAAGGTTGTAACACCGCCGCTCGATTCCTCCCTGTCCGAGCTCTCTTTGATCCACTCTGTATCATTCGCTCGCTCACAGGTTCCCTCGGAGCACGATTCCGACGTCCAGAGGTCGAATTCGACGCCGGACGCCCTCCTTCACCGCGAGACCGAGCTCGCTGCCGCCGTTACTCGTCGCCGACCCATCTCCGGACACCCACCGACGTCCACAACCCTCTAGGTGATCTCCCCATACCTCTCTCTGCTTTCCAGTGCCATTTGTTTAGCTCCTCGTGCACCGTAGCACCCGGTAGCACTTTCTCCGGCGATCCCCCGCCGTGAACAGGGGCGGCGCCGCCACCTGCGGTCGCCGTCGGCCGCCCAAAACACCCTGCGCCGCTCATCCGCACATCAACGGCCTGGATCGGCTCGTGGATACCGGTCAACCCGAGGTCAGACCGGCCCGCCCCGGTCTTTTTGCTAAAGAGCCCCTCAATTTTACCTTTATCAACCCGCAGTCTATCATCAGTAGAAAATATTCATACATATGCCCTTGGTTTATCTGTTTAGGCCCCCAAGTTCTCAAATATTCTAACCCGCCGTCCCTTACATGGTTTTCTCATGTGCTAGCCCCTCTAATCTATGAATAATTATGTTTAGGCCCTCGGTTTTTATCAAAACAGTACGCAAACTTTAGTTTTTATTGCATGTTAGTCCCTGCAACCTTGTAATTAGTGTAACTTTGTCGTTTTAAATCCGTTTTGAGCGATTCTCGTGGCCACGCGTTCGTCTCTGCATGCTCTTTAGTTTAGAATGCTTGTTCTGTACTTTTAGTACTGTTTGGTGTACTGTTTTCATTTATGTTGTTGTGTTGCTTTGTTTGATCGTTAGAAAACGTGCCGTTCGAAGAAGGGGAAGAGCAGCAACACTTTGAAGAAGACCCACAACAGTTTGAGGAAGGCAAGTGGCCTCCCTCTTCATGATTACTCTTTTGTCCCATTTACATTCATTAATTATATTTTTACTTTACTGCAATGCATTAATTTTGATGGGAATCCTATTTAGGACATGACTAGAATCTTTTTACCTTGAACCTTGAACCACCTGGCTACTTTTTGGATAGATCAATGCTTAGCGTGCTTAAACTTGGGTTGGTTCTGTTACTTGGTTACTCAATTAATCATGACTCATTTATGTTGTTACTTTCTGGCTTAACTATAAGATCATCATGGTTAATTGAAACATGGAGAACCACCCAAGAAAACAGTGCAACCACAGTCTAATATGGCTCTGGCTTAGCTGATTAATTAGACTTGGGGTTGACTAGTTGGTCTTACCGGAAGGGCAAGGAGGGGGCCGGTGAAGGGGTCATAGCTCGGTCCTCTTGTAGGAGTATTCTTTGCTAAGGTACGTCCTCTCTAGGGAGGGTTATGGACCTCACCGTTGCCGAAACTCTATCGGGCCACTAGTTAATGCCTAGGTCTTTGTAAAGGCTTCGTAGTGAACCCTCGCCACTCACCAAAGGAAGTGTT
Source organism: Alloteropsis semialata (assembly GCA_004135705.1). Lineage (NCBI taxonomy): Eukaryota > Viridiplantae > Streptophyta > Magnoliopsida > Poales > Poaceae > Alloteropsis > Alloteropsis semialata. The sequence goes on along the minus strand of CM014278.1, from coordinate 97,155,810 downwards.
TAAGGGCTTTGCAAACCCGGGCGAACAAGGGAACACTAACTGTGGGTAAAGTGTACAACCTCTGCAGAGTGTAAAACTGATATATCAGCCGTGCTCACGGTTAAGAGCGGCTTGGACCCTCACATGATAATTGAACTCAAACATGATCTAATCTGTGGTTCTGGGTCTTGGATGGATACTTTTGGTATACTTTATACTTAATTTGGGTTGGTATATAGTTATATCTAGTAAATAGGTGCTTGCTAATAAAACTTGACCAACTAAAAGTGCTAACCGCTTGAGCCTGAACCCCTTTGATGGCCTTGCATATTCCCCCACTTGCTGAGTACCAACCATAAGTGTACTCATCCTTGCTAAATACCTGCTGATCAGAAGCCAACACTGAAGTGGAGTACTACAGCGACTACGACGAGATCTAGGCGCGTCAACCAGTTGATAGCCTGTGGATGGAGTCCAGAAGCTGTTCCGTTTAGTTATTCGGTGTGCGTTTAAGACATTTGTGTCGAACTATCGTGAGTGTACTATGTTATGTAATTTCTTTACTTTTCGAACATGGTCTTGTGATATGTACACTGATGAAGTCAGCATGTGTGTGATGAACTGATCCTGGCACACATATGCGATGCATTCGATTTTGTTCTCAAAAATCGGGTGTGACAGAAGTGGTATCAAAGCTATGTTGACTGTAGGACGCTAGCCTAGTTAGAAATGGTCGCAGTTGAGGACTTTTTCAGTCTTAGTCAGCCTTTCTGCTCTTAGGGAAAATGTTATTTACATAAAAACTTACTCTTGACTTGTCTTATCTATTTGATCTCGTACTTAGTTCTGTCCTTGTTCTGTTACAGATGGTCAGGCAGAGGCAGACCGCTCGTAAGAGCACCGGAGGCAGGAGGCGTATCGCTCCTTCGCGCCCAGCCCCCAGGCTTCCAGTGACGGCGCGTGTGGAGGAGGAGGACCCCGAGATCACCCACTACTTCGTCGAGGACGAGGGTGGAGGTTACTTCGTCTCGGTGGACCCTTCTGCCGACGCTCCACCGGTGCCACCACCTGTTGCTGTGGAGGTCCCTGCCCCTGCTGCTGTGGAGGTCCCTGCACCTGTTGCTGTGGAGGTCCCTGCCCCTGCTGCCGTGGAGGTCCCTGCACCTGCTCGCCTGCTGTTGGGGGACAGCAGAACGACGCTCCCGTCGACGACGCACCGCAGGACGACGCTTCTGGTGTTGGCCAGAACGAGGTGCCTGTTCGAGAGCCTGAGGTTGTGAGAGCAACCTATGGGTTCGAGACTTCCGTCGAGGAGCCTGGCGTCTTCCCCAAGATGCTGGTGGAGGTACTGCTTGAGTTGGGGAACAACGTCAAGCCACTCTACGAGACGCAGCGGATCACCAACATAGGGATTCCGGACTTCTTCGTCACCCGGGTCCACATCCGGGAGGAGACCTCGACCCCCGGATTGTACAAGACGGTGAAGATCCACGACTCCGACATACCCTGCTCCACCTCTGAGGCTTCTGTCTGCTGCGCCGCCAGGAGAGCGCTGTGGTCCCTGTGCCACACACACCGTGGAGAGCTCTGTGTCACGGAGTTCCGCCACGTTCCCAGGCGGGCTAGCGGCACGAAGGTCACCTACGTGCCACTTGGAGGTCGAGTGGAGCCCCGCTTCACCAACATCGCCCGTGTTGCCGGTGGACTCAACACGGAGACGGAGCGCATGGCGACTGACTTGGTGGACACTACCCAGAGGCTGTTCAGCGCCATGGTCAGGATCAAGCATCTGGAGGCACAGCTGGCGGGCCAAGCGCCACCTGTGGTGTCAGCGAAGTCGGACTGCCCCACCGCTTCACCCCCGCGCAAGAGGCTTCGCCCCGGAGAGCCAGGCTATGTCACCGGTGTTGTAGGAGCTGAGGATCGCCAGGAGTAGTTGTCGCGTTAGATCCGTTCCTGCGAGGACGCGCGATGTGTATCTTTCTTTGTTTGTTTGAACATGTTTGAGTTGGAGTTTTTGTACTGAATGCTATGCTTTGTGGAGTGATGGCCACAAATGCATTTTTAAATTATTAAGTTAAAGTCAGTTTTAGTTCCTTCTTGGCTCTGTTTTCCCTCTTTCATATCTTTTCTGGCTCTGTTCTTTTCATTCTTTCTTATCTGCACATCTGCCTTATCTAAAATATTCTTCTAACAATCAGATGGTAAATACCAGGAGAGGCGGAGGTCAGGACATCCCGAGTGTCCGACGTGCTCACGTTGCCAACCAGCAGAACCCAGCACCACCTCTGGACCTAGTTATGGAGCAATACATGTAGGCCCAGACTCAGCTGCTCAGGGAACTCACTCAGACAGTGCAGAATCTACAGGCTCAGCAGAACCAGAACCAGCACGCTCCTCAGATGGCTCCTCAGGCCCGGGACAGGCACCGGGAATTCATGAGTCACCACCCGCCAACTTACTCCCACTCGGCGGATCCCCTGGATGCTGATGATTGGCTGAAGATCATCGGCAAGAAGTTGGACATCACGCAGTGCACTGACCGTGAGAGGGTCCTGTACGCTGCCGGACGCTTGGAGGGATCCGCATCTGACTGGTGGGATTCCTACACTGCTGCCCATGCTCACCCCGACACCATCACTTGGGCGGAGTTCCAGGAAGGCTTCCGTACACACCACATCCCTGCTGGTGTGATGAAGCTTAAGAAGAACGAGTTCCTGGCGCTGAAGCAAGGCCAGATGTCTGTGAGCGAGTACCGGGACAGGTTCATCCAGATGTCTCGTTACGCGCCCAATGAGGTGGATGACGACGAGAAGAAGCAGGACCGCTTCCTGGACGGTCTGATCGGCCCACTCAAGTACCAGCTTCAGAGCCACACCTTCCCGTCCTTCCAGAAGCTCTTGGACAAGGCTATTGGTCTGGAGGGCACTCGCAAGGAGCTCGGTGAGCTCAAGAGGAAGTCCCAGGCTCAGGGACAGTCCAGCAACAGCCGCCCGCGCTTCAACTCTCAGCCGGGATCTCAGTTCCGCTCTGGAGGACAAGGCGGAAGTTTCCAGAACCAGCAGTACCGTGGACCTCAGCAGCCCCAGCGCTTCAACCAGCAGGTCCCCCGCAACCCCAACTTCCAGCAGATCAGGTCTGGTGGTCCCCCAGGCGCTCAAGTGCGTAATGGCAGTAACAGCGGGAACAACAACAACAATGCTGCTCCGATTCCACCCAATGGCTGCTTCAAGTGTGGAGATGTGGAGCACTATGCCAATAACTGCCCCAAGCGCAACATGCAGAACCCCCAGGGTCAGAGGCCCAATGGTCCACAGGCTCCACAAGCTCGCAATGGGAATCAGCAACCCCAGGGCAACAAGGGTTAGCAGAACTCCATGCGTGGTCGGGTGAACCACGTCACCGCTGAGTCAGCCCAGGATGCTCAAGATGTTGTGCTCGGTACGTTTCTCGTCAACTCTGAACCTGCATCAGTTTTGTTTGATTCTGGAGCCTCACATTCTTTCATTACTGAGCAATTTGTGGAAAAGCATAATATACCTATGAGCCTTATGAAGAAAACACTATTAGTTAGTTCCCCGGGCAATGAGATGAAGGCTACTCACATATGCCCGCGGGTGAGTCTGAAAATCATGGGTGTAGATTTCCCAGCAAAACTGATAGTGTTAAAGTCTAGTGGGATCGATGTGATTCTCGGGATGGATTGGTTAGCCAGATGCAAGGAGTTATTCAATGTGCCAAGAAATCAGTGCTCTTGACCAGTCCCAACGGAGATCAAGTTGAGTTCATGGCAAACATGTCATCCATGGATGTGGCAACCGTGAACCAAGTTAAGGGAACACCTTTGGAGGAGACCAGAGTTGTGAATGAGTACACCGATGTCTTCCCGGAGGACTTACCAGGTATGCCACCCGACCGTGACATTGAGTTCCGCATTGATCTCTTACCTGGCACAGCACCTATATTCAAAAGACCTTATAGGTTAGATGTTAAGGATCTATGTGAATTAAAGAAACAAATAGAAGAGCTATTAGGAAAAGGATATATCCGTCCTAGCTCATCACCTTGGGGAGCCCCTGTCATCTTTGTTGATAAGAAGGATGGCACTAGAAGAATGTGTGTTGATTATAGAGCCCTCAATGATGCTACAATCAAGAATAAGTATCCCCTGCCCAGAATTGAAGATCTGTTCGATCAGATGAGAGGTGCTAAGGTGTTTTCCAAGATCGATCTGCGATCAGGATATCACCAGTTGAGGATTCGACCTGAAGACATCCCCAAGACAGCATTCACCTCCAGATATGGGTTGTTTGAGTATACAGTGATGTCCTTTGGATTGACCAATGCCCCAGCATACTTCATGTACTTGATGAACAAGGTGTTCATGGAGTATCTTGACAAGTTCGTAGTGGTATTCATCGATGACATCTTGGTGTNAGATGTTGTGCTCGGTACGTTTCTCGTCAACTCTGAACCTGCATCAGTTTTGTTTGATTCTGGAGCTTCACATTCTTTCATTACTGAGCAATTTGTGGAAAAGCATAATATACCTATGAGCCTTATGAAGAAAACACTATTAGTTAGTTCCCCGGGCAATGAGATGAAGGCTACTCACATATGCCCGCGGGTGAGTCTGAAAATCATGGGTGTAGATTTCCCAGCAAAACTGATAGTGTTAAAGTCTAGTGGAATCGATGTGATTCTCGGAATGGATTGGTTAGCCAGATGCAAAGGAGTTATTCAATGTGCCAAGAAATCAGTGCTCTTGACCAGTCCCAACGGAGATCAAGTTGAGTTCATGGCAAACATGTCATCCATGGATGTGGCAACCGTGAACCAAGTTAAGGGAACACCTTTGGAGGAGACCAGAGTTGTGAATGAGTACACCGATGTCTTCCCGGAGGACTTACCAGGTATGCCACCCGACCGTGACATTGAGTTCCGCATTGATCTCTTACCTGGCACAACACCTATATTCAAAAGACCTTATAGGTTAGATGTTAAGGATCTATGTGAATTAAAGAAACAAATAGAAGAGCTATTAGGAAAAGGATATATCCGTCCTAGCTCATCACCTTGGGGAGCCCCTGTCATCTTTGTTGATAAGAAGGATGGCACTAGAAGAATGTGTGTTGATTATAGAGCCCTCAATGATGCTACAATCAAGAATAAGTATCCCCTGCCCAGAATTGAAGATCTGTTCGATCAGATGAGAGGTGCTAAGGTGTTTTCCAAGATCGATCTGCGATCAGGATATCACCAGTTGAGGATTCGACCTGAAGACATCCCCAAGACAGCATTCACCTCCAGATATGGGTTGTTTGAGTATACAGTGATGTCATTTGGATTGACCAATGCTCCAGCATACTTCATGTACTTGATGAACAAGGTGTTCATGGAGTATCTTGACAAGTTCGTAGTGGTATTCATCGATGACATCTTGGTGTTCTCTCGGAATGAAGAAGAACATGAGGAACATCTCAGGTTAGTATTGCAGAAGCTTCGGGAGAATCAGTTGTATGCTAAGCTCAGCAAGTGTGAATTCTGGTTGAAGGAAGTTGCTTTCCTCGGACATGTCATCACCGACGGAGGTATAGCAGTTGATCCCAGCAAGGTTCAAGATGTGTTGAATTGGAAACCACCTCAGAATGTGTCTGAAATCAGGAGTTTCCTTGGATTAGCGGGATACTACCGCAGATTCATTGAAGGATTCTCTAAGATCGTGAAACCGCTTACTTCCTTGTTGGAAAAGGAACGAGCGTTCAAATGGGATGAAGCTTGTCAGGATTGCTTTGAGGAATTGAAGAAGAGGTTAACCACAGCCCCAGTGTTGATAATGCCAGATATACACAAAGGGTTCGATGTTTACTGTGACGCTTCCCGTCTCGGTCTTAGTTGTGTGCTGATGTAAGAAGGAAGAGTGGTAGCTTATGCATCTCGGCAGCTGAGAAGCATGAGCAAAACTATCCAACTCATGATTTAGAACTGGCCGCCATTGTGCACGCACTGAAGATCTGGAGACACTATATGATTGGAAATAAGTGTCAGATTTTTACGGATCACAAAAGCTTAAAGTATATCTTCACTCAGAGGGATCTCAATCTCAGACAGCGCTGATGGTTAGAACTGATAAAGGATTATGACTTGGATATTCAGTATCATCCTGGCAAGGCCAATGTCGTAGCAGATGCTTTGAGTCGGAAGAGTCAAGCTAACATGGCTATAGCTCGACTGATGCCTCAAGAATTGTGTTGGGAAATGGAACGACTCAATCTCGGAATTCTATATAACTCAGAAGCTGTGACTATGGAGATTAAACCCACTCTTGAGCAAGAAATCAGGCAAGGTCAGTTGACAGATGCTAAGATCAAGGAGATCAAGAACTTGATTGGTTTGGGAAAAACGACAGATTTCACTGAAGATGATCAAGGGACAGTTTGGTTCAAGAAAAGAATCTGTGTACCTGACAATGACCGTCTTCGTGAGGTAATTCTGAAGGAAGCCCATGATACTGTCTATTCTATTCACCCCGGTAGTACTAAGATGTACCAAGATTTGAAGGAGAAATATTGGTGGTATGGTCTTAAGAGAGACGTAGCAACTCATGTGGCTTTGTGTGATGTCTGTCAGAGAGTGAAAGCAGAACACCAAAGGCCAGCAGGTCTGTTACAGCCACTGAAGATACCCGAGTGGAAATGGGAAGAAATTGGCATGGACTTTATAGTGGGTTTGCCTCGCACTCGGGATGGTTATGACTCTATATGGGTTATTGTGGATAGATTGACCAAAGTTGCTCACTTCATTCCAGTCAAAACCACATATTCGGGAGCCAAATTAGCAGAATTGTACATGTCTCGAATTGTGTGTTTTCATGGTGTGCCACGGAAGATAGTGTCTGATCGTGGTACTCAGTTCACTTCTCGTTTCTGGCAGAAACTGCGTGAGTCAATGGACACCAAGCTTAACTTCAGTTCAGCGTATCATCCGCAGACAGATGGTCAGACTGAAAGAACGAGTCAAATCCTGGAGGATATGCTACGAGCTTGTGCTCTTAAGCATGGAGGCAGTTGGGATAAGAGTTTGCCATACGCGGAATTCTCTTATAACAACAGCTATCAAGCTAGTCTTAAGATGGCTCCGTTCGAAACTCTGTATGGTAGAAGGTGTAGAACACCCTTGTACTGGAGTCAGACAGGCGAGAACCAAGTCTTTGGACCAGAGATTCTGAAAGAAGCTGAGAGACAAGTCCAGATAATCCGGGATAATCTCAGGACCGCTCAGTCCCGACAGAAGAGTTATGCTGATACCCGGAGAAGAGAATTGACCTTTGAAGTAGGAGATTATGTGTATCTCAAAGTGTCACCTATCAGAGGACTACGCAGATTTAAGGTCAAAGGAAAGTTGTCACCTCGCTTTATCGGTCCTTTTCAAGTCTTGGAAAGGAAAGGTGAAGTGGCATATCAACTAGAGTTGCCTGAGCGACTATCGGATGTTCACGATGTGTTCCATGTTTCTCAGTTGAAAAAGTGCTTGAGAGTGCCCGAAGAGCAACTACCATTGGAAGAACTCAATGTGCAAGATGATCTGACTTGTTCAGAGCACCCGGTCAAGATATTGGAAACATCTGAAAGAGCCACGAGGAACAAAGTCATCAAAATGTGCAAAGTGCAGTGGAGTCATCACTCGGAGGATGAAGCTACATGGGAAAGAGAAGATGAGCTCATGGCAGACTTCCCACAGTTTTACCCAGATCTATCCGAATCTCGAGGACGAGATTCTCTTTAAGGGGGGTAGGATTTGTAACACCCAAATTCCATCATTTAATAAATTTTAGCAACTTTTGTTTTATCTAGATTTATCTAGGGTTTAATGAGTTTTCTTTTATTTAATTTGTGGCCTTAACTACTTAAACAATAACTAATTAATCTTAGTACAACAAGTGAATGTTGCATATCATGCCTTTGCATGTGTTTTGTTTGCTTGTGTGGATCCCCAAATATCTGCTCCAAATTCAAACCCTAGTCAAATTCCTCTCAAACTTCCCAATTCAATTCAAACAAAGTTCAAATCTTTTCTTTTCCCTTCATTTCTCCCTTTCTCATTCTGGCCCGGCCCAATTTCTCCCTTCCCCTTTTCTCTCTTTCTTCAACCGCCGGCCCAACCCCTCGGCCCAAGATCGGCCCACCCGGCCTTTTCCCTCTCCCGCACACACTCCCTCTCCCTCCCACTGCCCGACGGACCCCACGCGTCAGTACCATCCTCTTCCTCTCGACGCCCGCGCGAACCGCCGCTCTCCCGCGCGCGCTCAATCCCGCGCCCATGACCAAGTTGCCACAACTGCGCGCCCGCTCCCACGTCGCGCCCCGCTCCCCCGTCAAACCGCAACGCTCCCCTCGGGAACGGACCCCTCGCCCACAAGGCCGTCTCGAAAAACCACGGCCCACTCTCCCGAATTCCCCCTCGGCCGAGCCCCACATGCACTCTCCCTCGCTCCTATAAAGCTTGCCCGAGCCTCTCCTCGCACACGCGCTCGCACTCACGCACTCCACCATCGAAAACCGCCACTCCTTCTCGCGTATTTGCCCATCGGAGTTCCTTCCCGCCGCCGCGTCAAGGTTGTAACACCGCCGCTCGATTCCTCCCTGTCCGAGCTCTCTTTGATCCACTCTGTATCATTCGCTCGCTCACAGGTTCCCTCGGAGTACGATTCCGACATCCAGAGGTCGAATTCGACGCCGGACGCCCTCCTTCACCACGAGACCGAGCTCGCTGCCGTCGTTCCTCGTCGCCGACCCATCTCCGGCCACCCACCGACGTCCACAACCCTCTAGGTGATCTCCCCATACCTCTCTCTGCTTTCCAGTGCCATTTGTTTAGCTCCTCGTGCACCGTAGCACCCGGTAGCGCTTTCTCCGGCGATCCCCCGCCGTGAACAGGGGCGGCGCCGCCACCTGCGGTCGCCGTCGGCCGCCCAAAACACCCTGCGCCGCTCATCCGCACATCAACGGCCCGGATCGGCTCGTGGATACCGGTCAACCCGAGGTCAGACCGGCCCGCCCCGGTCTTTTTGCTAAAGAGCCCCTCAATTTTACCTTTATCAACCCGCAGTCTATCATCAGTAGAAAATATTCATACATATGCCCTTGGTTTATCTGTTTAGGCCCCCGAGTTCTCAAATATTCTAACCCGCCGTCCCTTACATGGTTTTCTCACGTGCTAGCCCCTCT
>CM014278.1:97125566-97141370 GCA_004135705.1 Alloteropsis semialata | reverse complement strand
AAAGGATAGGCAAGAAAATTTTAGTTCTTGTGGATGATTTTGCTTTCATTTTTGTTTTCAAATCTTGTAATTGATTTGGTTTCCAAATCTCATGATTCTTTTTGTTTAGTTCATATTCGAAGAACCATGTCTTAGTGTTGTTCTGTTATTGAAATATGAAGAAGCATATGTATGAATGTTAGTGAATGTATGAATATTGGTTCATATCCAAATCTTGTGATTGAATGTTAGTGGATGTATGAATTCTTTTGAAATTGGTTTGAATATGTGTAATGGTGGAGAAGCCGGAGCTTCTTGAAAAGTTGGAGCACGACATGCGTTTTTTTTATTCACAAAAAATTGTATTGGTACTGGGTGGTTAAATGCAGGTACAAATGCCTCAAAGCTATTAGTCCTGGATGCTCGGTTGTTTGGTTTATATCCGAAGAACCATGTCTTAGTATTGTTCTGTTATTGAAATATGAAGAAGCATGTGTATGAATGTTAGTGGATGTATGAATATTAGTATATGTATGAATATTGGTTCATATCCAAATCTTGTGATTGAATGTTAGTGGATGTATGAATGCTTTTGAAATTGGTTTGAGTACTTGTAATGGTGAAGAAGCCGGAGCTTCTTGAAAAGCTGGAGCACGACATGCCTTTTTTTATTCACAAAAAATTGTATTGGTACTGGGTGGTTAAATGCCGGTACAAATGCCTCAAAGCTATTAGTACCAGATGCTCGTTCCAAAACCCAGTACTAAAGGGGTTGGAAACCGGTACCAAAACGGGGTTATCCTGTAGTGTTCCGGTCGCAAATAACAAATATATGCTACAAGCAAAATAACTAATATTTCGGACATCAAAATGATCTTTAAAATGTATTTTTCACTACAATGTAGCAAAAAGATACTTTTACCGGACCACTAATCTAATTCTATAAATTTTCTATAGCAAAACTTACACATCAGAACTATTATGCAACTAAAGTTTGAAACTATTGACACAGGAGAACCCAAAACATTACTTATTAGTTATTTGTGAATGACGCGGAGAATCATGTAGGTGTATGTAGGTGGGCTCTTTTTCTCGTGTTCATGATGATGCCATGTGAGACGTAGTCTATACTATAAAGAGAATAACTTTTGAAAACAATTCTCACCGAGGCTTGATCATCCCCACCCCTCACAAACCTATGCAAAAGGCCCACCTGCCAGGTAAGAAGCTTGACGAGAGGAGGGGGGGAGATCGAAAAAACTGGCGCTAGAAAATACTTTCGCCCATCCACGGTATTTTTTTCTCACCGGCGCTTCGCACTTACCCGCCTCGCGTACCCGCCCGACCCGCCACCGCCAATCACGCTCGCCGATATCCACCTCCCTCGATGCCGCGCATCTCACCCCCAAAATCTCTCCTTTTCCTTCTCTTCCCTTCCGCGGCTCCCTACACGCCACCGATACAGATGCGCCGCCGCCGCAGAGAGTATCCACCCAACATCCTCGGCACTGCCTCTTCCACCGCCGCACTCATGGTGAGGAAGGGCGCGCGGAGGAGACGCAACGTCGGGAGCGTGGGAGGAGGGTCGCGGGGGCGAGATCGACATCGACAAGTGTCGCGAGGCCGCAGGCGAGGTGCGTTGGCATGCCTTCCCCACCCGATTCACGTCGCCCTCCCCATCCGCCTCGCGCAGTTCTCCCCATCCTTGCTCCGCTCTACGCTCACTTGAGGAGATGCCGGTAGGGGAGGAAGCGGAGCAGCATATCAAGAAAAAAAGGCTGATCCGTGCCCTTTGATTCATCAAGAAAAAAAGGCTGATCCGTGCCCTTTGATTCACTGTCGCCGTCAGTTGATCTCGCCCTCCTTCCCGCCTTTGATCTTGCCTAAGAACGTTGGTGAGATCCCGCCTAAATCGGCTCCAATCCTAGGTGGTCGAACACATACAGGGAGGGAGTTCATTTTTTATGTCTAGGGTTTGGACTGGTTCAGCCCGTAATTAGGTATTTACTTGATATTACATATTTCAGTGCTATTCCATCCTTCGGTGCTAACTTGCTTCTTTTTTGCCATATAAAATAGCAACGGTTTGTTGATTGAACTCTTGATATTTTGGATTATCAATTGAATGCTTTGATAATTTGGATTATCAATGAGGTTTATTTTAAGCACACATGAGTTACACAATTGCAGCTTGCATGGCATCCTGGAATATGAAAAGGGGGAGGTGGTAATTGGGGATATTATGCCACTATGTTCTGAATTCTGCAGTTGCCAAATTACTTTATTTTTATTTATTATGGATCCCTGCTAACACACACATATTCAGGTTGGTACAGTCAGGAGAGCTATTGAAAAGGGGAAGAGCGATTCAGTATTTTCAAAATACCACGACACAAGCAGGACCAACCTATATTCTGCCCAAGACAATGATGACTTTATTTCTTCAGAGTCAGATAGCAGCTACTTATGAGGTGAGTTTCATTTGCCACTTTTAATGTACTGTGAGAATATGTTGGTTAAAAATACTTTGTGTATTGATAAATACGCTGAGGCTGCTTTGTTACAAATTTGTGGATCGGGTACATTTTAAATCCTGGTCTGTGGTGGTTAAATTATCCTTCATTGTAGATGATAATTTAATTCTAATTGCAGAACATACGTCCGGTTGTTTGGATTCTGTTCTTATAGATATTTACATGGTTTTTATGCCACTATGTTCTGAATTATGTACTTGCCAAAGATCCCTGCTAACACACACACGTATTCAGGTTGGTACAGTCAGGAGAGCTATTGAAAAGGGGAAGAGCGATTCAGTATTTTCAAAATACCACGACACAAGCAGGACCAACCTAGATTCTGCCCAAGACAATGATGACTTTATTTCTTCAGAGTCAGATAGCAGCTACTTTACTACTTATGAGGTCCAGGTTGTTTGGATTCAGTTCTAATAGATATTTATTGATATTTATCGATGGTTCCATTTCTTGTTACACTAAAGACCATGTAATGCAGCATCATATTTGGACGTTTGCCTCATTTGGACATTTGGATCATTGGTTTGGATAGGAATAGGATAGCTAAATAATGGTGAACATGAAATATATTTTTGCATTTCCGTGTCTTTCTCGGTGGCTTATATTTAATATTATGCTTTTTTTTATTTCAGTCAGAAAATAATGCTTGGCCTTCATATCTTCGTTCAAATACTGGTCAAATAATGAGATGTTTTTGAGATTCCTGTGGCAGAACCGCCCAAATTAAACTGGCTTAAGTGCATTGACACTCATTTTAAATAAATAATCATGTCTGCATGCACTTAAAACGGTCTAATCTGGCAGTCTGTCGGGTAAATCCCGATTCAACCACAATTGGAACAAGGATCGAAACAAACACCAGAAGTCTCACTCGACGGTGAGCGCAGATAGTACAAGTATGACATAGATTCAAAACTGTACGGAGTAAGTCGTTTACAAACCAAGTTTAAATACAAAGATGGTGACTACACGTAGAGCTTCGTGACTTCCCGTCCTTCAGCATCATGGCCATTGTATTTAACATAGCAAGGACAACTCAACAACCTCCTGTCCTGAAAAAGGTTAGGCAACAAACCCTGAGTAACTAATACTCAGCAAGACTTACCCGACTAGTGGTATATACTTAGCCGACTCCTAGTATGCAAGGCTTTTGGCTGTAGGTATATTTTGCCGAAAAGCTACTAAGAGTTGATCCTAATTTCAATGTTTTAGCAATCAAGATTAATGGGATAAAACTAACTTCTATGTTTGCCATCTATCATACTATTAAGCTTAAAAGCAATCCATTAACAAGCAATAATTATCATACCTTTGTTTAATCAACCATTTCATATTACCATTCACTTCCATTATGTCGCACTGTGACAGAGGGATCAAGGTTCTCTTATCCGAGAGTGGCGGCGAATCGATCCGATTTTAAACCTTGCAAGGTAGACCTAATCACACGACACGTACGCGCCCCGTCGGACCGTACATGGCAACCGTTCCCTATATGCACCCCGCATAGGTGAACTGCCCTGCAATCCGGGACCGCTAATCCCCACCGATACCAACGACGGGTCAGCCATGAGTTACTGACTAGCACCACTGAACTGTCAGTATCAGTTCACTCTACCAGTTTGCATATAGGTACGTAGGTTTACCGGGTTCAACTACCTCTTACTACCGGCATGTGATTAGTACTGTTCAACCCTGATACCCTGGGCCCCACGAACGACTTCCACTTTTAATAAACAAACCATCAATTCCCAAAAATTATTTTTTAAAAGCGAAACCCTATGTCTCGCGAGTGACGGTAATCACTCGGCTTCTACCGGACTTATTAAGCATAGCAACTAACGAAGCAACAACTAGTACTTGACCAGGAACCTGAGGAATTATGCATCTATGGTTTCATACAACTCCTAAAAACGTAAATGCACATAGATACTTAAGTAAAACATTGCATAGTTTTGAAAATAGGGATTATGCTCCGGGGCTTGCCTTGCTCAAAGTTTAGTTCCTCTGGACCTGGGGCCGAGTCTGGTGGTTGCTCGACAGACCCTTGCTGCTCCTGGGATTCTGCTACTAGCTCGTATGTGACCTCGGCGGTTTCTAAACGAATAAAAGATGCAGTGCATGAGATGATGCATGAGTTATTTATTTTTGTCAATTTACTTCCTTCATTAACTCCCATGAAGCAAAAGAACATGGTGTGTGTGCTTAAGAGTTTAGCAGCATATGCACACATGTGACATGACTATACTTTTTACTAGTGGTGTTGGTTACTTTTAACTTCAATATATTCATAGCCTTTGCTATGTATAAACTAAGATGTTTAGCATTAAAACAACATGATGCATTTATGTACTTATGTGATCACTTATTTTACCTAGCTATACAAGATGCACCATTTAATTATTTTAAGGTGAAAATGGCAATTACATTATGCTAACCTTTTCATGGATAGGAAATAAATCATGTGTCTAACAAAAATTAATCTTAACATTTTTATTGTCTTTTTATGATTCTTATGTACTAACAAAGTTACTAGTCCTTATTTTGGCACAAAATTAAGATATGCATGCAAAACTTAATGTATACATGATTGTATATTTTTCTGGGATAGGACTTTGTGTGAGGAAACCAACAAAATTTAGTTTGTATTTTTCCCATTGTTCTGTGATTTTATATGATTTTACCAGCAATATTCATTAATTTTAATTGGAAAACGTTTAAAAGGCTTCTGGGCCGTCACTGGCTCGGCCCAGTCGAGCACAGTGCCCGGCCTGGCCCGCGCAGAGCGCGCGGCCCGCTTCCTTGCTTGCGCGAGGCCCGGCCCAGCCGGCTCGGCCCACAGCCGAACGGCCAAAAGGCCGGCGCGGCTCGGCCTCGCCTCCTCCCTCCCCTTCTCACCTTTCTCCTCCCCGACGCGGTGGCGACGGCGATGATGGCGCAGCGGTGGCGGCGGCCGGGGCGAGCAGGAGCCGGCAAGGATGACCCTCGCGCCAGATAAGCTTCTTCTCCCTCCCTCTCTCTTCCTTCCTCTCTCTGCTCCTTTTCTTTCTCTCTCTTTTGCTCTGTTAGGGTTAAGGGCGGCGGCGGAATTGGTGGCTGGTGGCGAGGAGCTCGGGTGAGTGGCCGGCGGTGAGGGGTGTGGTGTGGGGTGGAACGGGTAGGGCGGCTTTTATAGGCGAGGGGAGGAGGGGGTGTGCCGGCCGGGGGGGCGGATTGGGCCGGCGAGGAGTAATGGCGGCCGGAGGGGATGAACGCGAGGGGGAGATGAATCGCGAGCTCAGGACCTGGTGAAGTGGTCCTGGCCGCGGGAGGATGAGACCGGCGAGTTCTGCGGCTCGGGCAGCGGCGCGTGGCGCGGACGGCATGGGCGGCGGTACGGCGGGGAATGGGGTGGGGCGAGCGGCGTGTGCAGGCTCGGCGCGTGGCGAGGTGGGGTCAGACGCGCGGCGGCTCAGCTTGGCCGGCGCGTGGCACGGACGCCGAGGTCGGCGATCGGGTCACGGCATGGAGTTGCCGTGCTGTGGCGGCGCTCTTGGATTTTTTTTCTTTTTTTTTGAACTGGGATGTTACAATCCTACCCCCTTAAAAGAATCTCGTCCCGAGATTCCAAGGATGAAGCGAAATTAGAGTGAGGTGGAGAAAAGGAAAATTTGTTGCATTAGAAAGCTTTGGAGAGATTTATGGAAGAAGACTAGAAGGTGTGGAAGGATGTACGAAAATCATTGCAATAAGCCACATCCACACAAAGCTGAAATACCTACGCGCTCCAAGTGATACAATCGTGTAATCCTTATCGTTTATTGCAAGTAGGGATGTACTGGTTGTCAGGATGTACTGACCTTCCAAGTACAAGCCCGCCTACATAAAACGATATTAGATACACGAGAACCTTGGTTCCGTCGGGGCATCTCAGATCATGTGACAAGGCTCTACAATAAAATAGAAATTATATGTAGCAGCCCAAAGATTAACAGTTAAGCCGTCGATGGATAATCTAACAAGAATTGATGTATCTAAGGAATATAAAGATGTAGCAAAAAGGAGCGCTAAAGATTGACAGTGAAGAAAGGAATCAAAAGTAAGATTAGACTCTGGAGTTAGGATAGCATATTCAGAGGCAAAGATAGTCACAGATGAACACCCAGATTGGTTGACCTGATTCCCAGACTCGAGTTTGGAAAAAACATACATATACTAGTATGCTCAGTGACTTGTATGAAGATACATACTGGCTCTTAACAGGCTAGTTCATAGCTTACACTTTCAGGATACATCAACGTCGCTTATGCGGGAGCGGGCGGTTATATGGTAGTAGAACGCTAAGAGCATCAAAATCTGGCACACACGGCAGACGTACGCCACTACCACAAACCAACAATCTAGATCACACTTCTCAAGGATCTGAGCCATGGGGGTAGGCATGTCTTGAGCTTTTCAACCAACGTAGTTTGGTGTTCTTGGTTTGGGGGGGCCTGCTCTTGTGGCTTTTGCTTGGACTTCTACTCCAATGGTGAGTGACGGAGAAGCTTCAAGAAGACGGCCTGGATGTGGGCATAAGAGATTGCAATTTCGCTTCACAATGCCAGAGATGAAGATGACGGGGGATGAAGTTTGCCGGAAGAGTGCAAGTGGTGAGGCTTGATGGAAGAAGTGGCCAAGGAACTCGAGCGGTGGATTTGGGCGGCTTGGAAGTGGAGGAAGCAGGCTTGGCGTTGAAACTTCCTTGCCATAGTTGCCTCTTTATGGTGGTCGGGGATGGGCGACGTGTGTGACAGCTTGAACGAGACGGTAGGGGCCGGAGAAAAGATCGAAGGCATGGCTGCGTGTGGCAAGGCAGTGGCCGGCAGCTAGATGCTTGGTGACGCGACGGTAGGCGTAGTGGCGAGTGCGATAGGGCGAAAAGCCAAGAAAGGTGGCAGGGCGATGGAACAGGGCAGGGCAGGGGTACAGCATTTGCAGGCTATGGTGGAGGTGGTGTGTCCCAGAGTTACACCATGGATACGGGTTGTACTGGGGAAAACGAGAGAAAGCAGAGTCTTGACCAGATTTGAAAGAGAATCCTATGTCTTTTTCTCCTTGTATTAGTAACCTAGGTATTTAGCTTTACATATTTATTATTTTTTTGTAGGGTGATTAAGTATTATTTCTACTAGCAACATGTGTATAGCTTTTAATCTTATAACAATTTATGGGAGGCACAAAAATTACAAGCAATTCTTCACAACAGTATGCAACAAGTCTATGATATGATGCATGCTCGTCCTATTCGTCCTTACAAAAGAAAAGCTTGCCATTAAATGACAAGGACACGAACTTATATAGTGGCATACTTATACGCCCCTTCCTATACTAGCTAATTGATTTCTATTCGATTTCCAACTACAAAATTGTGGTTAGTGTACCTGCCTAGGTGCTAGAAATTAGTTCATACATATTGCCACCTCACTATAGTATCCCCATAGACTCGTTTCTTACCACGTAACCCTATCACGCATGAAAACAAGGTTTGTAGAAACTCATCCTAAGTTTTGAATAAGTAAAGCAATCATACTTATACCATCCCTGGTGTATTTCGGCTCTGATACCAGCTGTGGCAGAACCGCCCAAATTAAACTGGCTTAAGTGCATTGACACTCATTTTAAATAAATAATCATGTCTGCATGCACTTAAAACGGTCTAATCTGGCAGTCTGTCGGGTAAATCCCGATTCAACCACAATTGGAACAAGGATCGAAACAAACACCAGAAGTCTCACTCGACGGTGAGCGCAGATAGTACAAGTATGACATAGATTCAAAACTGTACGGAGTAAGTCGTTTACAAACCAAGTTTAAATACAAAGATGGTGACTACACGTAGAGCTTCGTGACTTCCCGTCCTTCGGCATCATGGCCATTGTATTTAACATAGCAAGGACAACTCAACAACCTCCTGTCCTGAAAAAGGTTAGGCAACAAACCCTGAGTAACTAATACTCAGCAAGACTTACCCGACTAGTGGTATATACTTAGCCGACTCCTAGTATGCAAGGCTTTTGGCTGTAGGTATATTTTGCCGAAAAGCTACTAAGAGTTGATCCTAATTTCAATGTTTTAGCAATCAAGATTAATGGGATAAAACTAACTTCTATGTTTGCCATCTATCATACTATTAAGCTTAAAAGCAATCCATTAACAAGCAATAATTATCATACCTTTGTTTAATCAACCATTTCATATTACCATTCACTTCCATTATGTCGCACTGTGACAGAGGGATCAAGGTTCTCTTATCCGAGAGTGGCGGCGAATCGATCCGATTTTAAACCTTGCAAGGTAGACCTAATCACACGACACGTACGCGCCCCGTCGGACCGTACATGGCAACCGTTCCCTATATGCACCCCGCATAGGTGA
Source organism: Alloteropsis semialata (assembly GCA_004135705.1). NCBI lineage: Eukaryota > Viridiplantae > Streptophyta > Magnoliopsida > Poales > Poaceae > Alloteropsis > Alloteropsis semialata. The sequence continues at coordinate 97,132,464 of CM014278.1, read as the reverse complement.
ACTGCCCTGCAATCCGGGACCGCTAATCCCCACCGATACCAATGACGGGTCAGCCATGAGTTACTGACTAGCACCACTGAACTGTCAGTATCAGTTCACTCTACCAGTTTGCATATAGGTACGTAGGTTTACCGGGTTCAACTACCTCTTACTACCGGCATGTGATTAGTACTGTTCAACCCTGATACCCTGGGCCCCACGAACGACTTCCACTTTTAATAAACAAACCATCAATTCCCAAAAATTACTTTTTTTTAAAGCGAAACCCTATGTCTCGCGAGTGACGGTAATCACTCGGCTTCTACCGGACTTATTAAGCATAGCAACTAACGAAGCAACAACTAGTACTTGACCAGGAACCTGAGGAATTATGCATCTATGGTTTCATACAACTCCTAAAAACGTAAATGCACATAGATACTTAAGTAAAACATTGCATAGTTTTGAAAATAGGGGTTATGCTCCGGGGCTTGCCTTGCTCAAAGTTTAGTTCCTCTGGACCTGGGGCCGAGTCTGGTGGTTGCTCGACAGACCCTTGCTGCTCCTGGGATTCTGCTACTAGCTCGTATGTGACCTCGGCGATTTCTAAACGAATAAAAGATGCAGTGCATGAGATGATGCATGCGTTATTTATTTTTGTCAATTTACTTCCTTCATTAACTCCCATGAAGCAAAAGAACATGGTGTGTGTGCTTAAGAGTTTAGCAGCATATGCACACATGTGACATGACTATACTTTTTACTAGTGGTGTTGGTTACTTTTAACTTCAATATATTCAGAGCCTCTGCTATGTATAAACTAAGATGTTTAGCATTAAAACAACATGATGCATTTATGTACTTATGTGATCACTTATTTTACCTAGCTATACAAGATGCACCATTTAATTATTTTAAGGTGAAAATGGCAATTATATTATGCTAACCTTTTCATGGATAGGAAATAAATCATGTGTCTAACAAAAATTAATCTTAACATTTTTATTGTCTTTTTATGATTCTTATGTACTAACAAAGTTACTAGTCCTTATTTTGGCACAAAATTAAGATATGCATGCAAAACTTAATGTATACATGATTGTATATTTTTCTGGGATAGGACTTTGTGTGAGGAAACCAACAAAATTTAGTTTGTATTTTTCCCATTGTTCTGTGATTTTATATGAATTTTACCAAACCATATTTACTGATTTAATTGGAAAACATTTAAAAGGCTTCTGGGCCGTCACTGGCTCGGCCCAGTCGAGCACAGTGCCCGGCCTGGCCCGCGCAGAGCGCGCGGCCCGCTTCCTTGCTTGCGCGAGGCCCGGCCCAGCCGGCTCGGCCCACAGCCGAACGGCCAAAAGGCCGGCGCGGCTCGGCCTCGCCTCCTCCCTCCCCTTCTCACCTTTCTCCTCCCCGACGCGGTGGCGACGGCGATGATGGCGCAGCGGTGGCGGCGGCCGGGGCGAGCAGGAGCCGGCAAGGATGACCCTCGCGCCAGATAAGCTTCTTCTCCCTCCCTCTCTCTTCCTTCCTCTCTCTGCTCCTTTTCTTTCTCTCTCTTTTGCTCTGTTAGGGTTAAGGGCGGCGGCGGAATTGGTGGCTGGTGGCGAGGAGCTCGGGTGAGTGGCCGGCGGTGAGGGGTGTGGTGTGGGGTGGAACGGGTAGGGCGGCTTTTATAGGCGAGGGGAGGAGGGGGTGTGCCGGCCGGGGGGGCGGATTGGGCCGGCGAGGAGTAATGGCGGTCGGAGGGGATGAACGCGAGGGGGAGATGAATCGCGAGCTCAGGACCTGGTGAAGTGGTCCTGGCCGCGGGAGGATGAGACCGGCGAGTTCTGCGGCTCGGGCAGCGACGCGTGGCGAGGACGGCATGGGCGGCGGTACGGCAGGAATGGGGTGGGGCGAGCGGCGTGTGCAGGCTCGGCGCGTGGCGAGGTGGGGTCAGACGCGCGGCGGCTCAGCTTGGCCGGCGCGTGGCACGGACGCCGAGGTCGGCGATCGGGTCACGGCATGGAGTTGCCGTGCTGTGGCGGCGCTCTTGGATTTTTTTTTTTTTTTTTTTTTTGAACTGGGATGTTACAATTCCTAAACTGCTGCTATGTGCAGTAGTACTGTTTGTCTGCCTAACCAAAATATAGCATGGCTGTGCGCATGCGGAAATAATTTTGTGCAGGAACTGAAAATGTCATCAGAGATATACTAATCATTCCTGTATGTGCTAATCCTTTCTCTCCCATGCTGATAGGACCCTCTCCAACCCCGGGTGTGCTGATGAGGTCTCCACCGCGGCAACCAGTGGCGCCCCTCCCCTCCCACATGGCGGCGGCACGCAGCCAGCCTCGCATTGCCCCTTTGGTGTGCCATGGCTCTCCATATCCCTTCCCACTCCCCTTTGTTCCACCTGGCTCCACTGTTCCCCCATGTCCTCCGCTCGCCGGTGCATTTGGAGTTGCCCACCCTCGACCCTCCCTGGGTCGCTAATGATGTAGGTGAGATCATTTTTTTAGCCCCTGTCCTTTTTGAATAACAGTTGAGATTCATGACATTTGCAGGATTATCCTAACAGTTAAAATCTAAACTGAATAGAGAAGTTCTAGATGATGAAATTGTAGTTGACTTGAGTATTACAAAATGTTTTGTTGCACTGATGGGTGGAGAAATAAGTTTTATGAGTAAATCAGGTACCTTTTCTTTTACTATCATTTTCAGCAGCAGAAAATGACCTGGTGATATTAAAATTGATATATGTTTGTTTTGTGTAATGTTTTTCTTTTTTACTGAGATGAGCTCCTATTAGCATTAAGATGAGATGAGCAACTGCATGCGTTCGGCTTTGCTACTTCCCTTCTGGACTATAATATAAAATTCTATTTGCGATTTCATTTAAGGGGCAAAGGTTTATACAGCTTTGTACTTGATTACGTATATCTTTTAGTTTAACCCTAGAAGGGTGGGTAATATAATGTCATGATTATTTGTTCGAGGGCTGGAATATTGGATATAAATGGATGATATACTCTTATGAACTGCAACATTATATAATCAAGCTTGTGACTGGTTTTCTCTCATCTGGGAAAATTAAAATATAATGTTTTAGAGTAAATACTGTATGTAAAAATATGTCACTAAAGTTTAATTTTTTGGCAGATGTGTATAGACAAACTATATAAGAGCTTCACATAATTGATCACTTCAATGAGTGTGTTCTGTGTGTATGCTTGTTATACAAGAGCTTTAGGTGATTTCTTTTAAACATATCTATGCGCACTCTACTCTTGTCAAAGATGCACAATTAAAGTTCAACTAAATGTGTTAATTTTTTGTGTATTAAATTCTTAATCTGATGGTCAATGGTTTTTTCATAAAAAATCTTGATTTATTTTAAAAACATGTGGGCATGATAATTACAATCTATGATGCTAGATTACTAAATGTAAAAATTCCATATTTTTTAAAAAATAGATGCATATCATATTTTCTATAAATATTAATTCTTTTATAAATATAAAATTATTATTACTAAGTTTTTTAAATACGTGCCTGTGGCACGTGCCTCTCCACTATCATGATTCCAAATTTGCTAATAATTCCAAATTTTTTGTATCTCTGGAAGTTGAAAAAAATCATGATTTGTGAGTTTGTCTGATCAATGTACGCTATCATGCAGGAATTTTTGTTATGAATGATGGTCTTTGTTTGCAAAATGGCCAAGGAGCACAAACGGCAAGCTGCAACTGCTGTGTGAGCATTGTTGTGCTTTGTTATTGAGCAGGCCAATGGTAAGGTCTCTGGTAGCGACCAATTGATGCTCAACTTCGCTCCAACAGATGTATGTATATACAGACGAATACATTAGTGCAATTTTATTCACCAAATATTAGCAAGATTATCATGCAAAAGTGTACAAGATCACCATGTCTATAGATTGGCCTTTTTGTCTCTTTAACACTGTTCTAAGAATTCACTTGATTATAATTGTTCACAAGTAAACAAGTAGGGTCCATTCTTGGCAATTTTGCGTCTTCGCTGTTGTGGATTCTAATGGAATTAGAATGGTTGGGCACAGGGATGCAGCGACGCGAAAGGAGCAGGAGGCCCACTCAGATTCCATCGTGTGGTGAGCGCTTTTATTGTTAATGGCTTCGCTGCTACACATGTGAGGTCATTTTAAGATTCTTTCTAATTCTGATTTGAGCATTGTGTGTGTGATAGCAGTCCACCATGGAATCTCCAGATGATATTTAAGGATCTTGATGCAAAAGAAAGGCAGATGTTCCTGGTGTGGCGTAGTAATCTCACAAAGGTTGGTTCTGAGTTGTACTATTACTCTACTCTGTCAAAGATGCTTATAACTGTTTGGTGGATCAATATTTTCTAAGATAAGTGAGCTTTACTTGATGTTACTGTGTACACTACTTGGTAAGCTTTTAGACCATTTCTGTTGAAGATTACCTTAACGATAATTTGAAGATGCAACTTTTACGTTCTTTGGCAGAACAGTATATGTCAATTATAGAATTTGACATGGCTTGGTTAATTTATCTTTGAGCATCTTTTTCCACCAAAATGTTATGAGTAGTAGAATGAGAGCAATCTTTACTGTGGATTGGAAGAGAATGGCAAGCTTGTCTTGACACCCTTTGAGAAGAATATTAATATCTAAAGACAACTCTGAACATGAAGCGCCCCTGCCTAAGCAGAGACTAAATGTGATACAAATTATCAGTCCCAGGAGGCTGATACACATTTATTCAACAGATGATACAGAAACTTACAGCCCACGAGGAAGCGGGCACCTAATACAAACTAGGACAGCTAAAAGGTAAACTACTGCGGTAAGCCAAAGGTTGAACCAGAACGGTTCAACCAAGGGATCAGAGTTCTGCGGCAGCGAAGCCATCTTGGGCGGGACCAAACTCCACAGGCAAAGTTGGGTGCGGAAGCGACCACCTATTCAGCGTCCTCAACAAAGTCCGGGTCTTCTTCTGGATTAACAACAACAAGGGTGAGTACAAACGTACTCAACAAGCCCAATCACACCCACGGAGGGGTTAACACAGAATTATGCACAAGGAATATCAAGGATAAGGCTAGGTTTTATTTTTGCCATAAAGCTAGTTTTAACACATGCACGGGTTTATCAAGGTATATTTTAGCAAAGCAAGTGTTTAGTAACAAGCCAATTAAGTGGGGGTTGATCCACAAAGGATCCAAACTTTTAAGTGCTACCGGACTTCCCGTCCGCCGTAGCTTTTGGCACAAAGCCGAACTCATTCCAAAACCAACACACTCCAAACCCATCCCAAAACCTTAGCATTGTGACCAAGCCATAACTCGCCCATAACCGTGGGCACGGCTATTCGAATAGATTAGGAAACTCTGCAGAGGTGTACACTTTCACCACAAGTAGGGTACCGCAACACGATCACCTTAGTGTCAGTGCGGATCCTATCGAAGCCATTACCCACCATAGCCAAACTGCCTAGCCATCACGAGAAAAACACCAAGGGGTTTATGTCACTAAGACGGCAACCATGTCACTAAGACGGCACTTGGTTTTCCCGCTGCACACCTGCCACCAGACAACTAACAGCACGGCTAGTGGGATTTAGACTAAGCCCTTGCACCATACAAGAGTCGAGTGGTTGTACGAGATAAGTGGGTTAGGCAAGATGACACATCACTTCGGTTTAAAACCGGACAAAATGGATATCTCCCAACTTGCTTAACCACAAAGGTACAAGCCTCCTTTTGGCATTTCACAAAGTCATGCCCATCCATTTTATCCACACATTTTTACTCTTTTCAAACCCAAAACCCAAAACCAACTCACCCATTTATTCTTTGATAAAACAAGTGTATAGTCATGATTGAGTAAGGGTAACAAATCCTATGCATTCTAAACCTAAACATTCTAGAATTGGTTATCATCTAAACAGAGCATATCATATTTAGTGATAACTGGGTGATCAAGGAATGTCGTAGCAATCAAGGGTGGCTAACCAACCGGGTTTTAAATAAAACAATGCAATTATCAAAGGCTTAATGGGTTGTGTTTATAAAACATGGGATAAACATGCATCAAAGGATGGGATTGGACTTGCCGTCAACAAAAGCTTCCGGGAGATCCTGCTCGCGGTACGGGTCCTCGGGGTCGGGCTCGCGGTACTCTCCTGCGTAGTCCTGCTCGCGGTACTGCTCCTCCTCGTTCACTCCGTCGTCTAGGGCACGATCAAACAAACACTCAATAAGAAACACATTCCTTTACCGATGAGTTGGAAACAGGAAATAACAAAATAAAATAGGAAACGGAATTATATTGGGATGATTTGTGTAAAGCTCGGCCGGAATGGATATAAGAGAGACGTGTTCGAGTTTGGTGGAGTTCTGGAGGAATTTGGCGCATGAAATGACGAGTTTAGGGAGGTTTAGGGTTTAAACGGGGATTTTAGGACCTCTTTATAAAGATTATAAAGGGCCAGGGACCTAATTGTGAATAACTTTATATGGTGGAGGGACTGTTTTGTAATATTGGATAAGTGGTTGGGGGATTTGATAACAGCCAGGGGTATATTTGGGATTATCCTGAAAGAACAGGGGCTTTCTTGGAAGTTGGCTAAAAGGGGGAAAGGATATTTGTATGAATATGAAATCATGGGGGGGTTTTCGGAAATGTGACCGCCTCTTCTCTTCTTTCCTCTTCCTCCACGGGCGAACAGAGGGAGGGGAATGGGGGACGCCGAGCGGCGACGGCGCCGGCGTTCCCGACCCTCCAGGGCGGGGCGGCCCTCGGGGAGGAGCGCATGGGGACGAGGGGCGTGAGGGGGTCCTGTTCCCCCGCTCACCTTGGGCCGGGGAGGAACGGGGCGGCGGCTCCGCGTGCGGGGCGGCGGTGAAAGGAGGCGGCGGCGGTGGA
>CM014278.1:97093508-97124136 GCA_004135705.1 Alloteropsis semialata | reverse complement strand
GGATCAATGAGATCAGTAGCTGCATTCTCAATCCCAACTCTGAACACAATCAATAAATCTCCCTTCAAAACTATTTGCATTGGTAATATCTACACTTGAGCACATCCATGTTTGAATGGTGTGTAGAATTGTTCCAATTAAGTGAATAAAAGGGTGAGCAATTTGTCTGAACTCTAATTTCCACTCTTTATTTGTAGATTGTCACTGCTGCGGAAATCTGCAGCCACAATCTGGTATTCATTACTAAATACCCAGTGCGCTTGGATTAACAATCTCAATGCTTCACCATTCTAATTTTCTTATAATACATTTTTGTTTCTTTCATACTAGAGATGAAGTGGAAGGTCAATATTTGATTCTTTGCTCTTAGTGCTTTTAACTTTTATGGTCAAGCAAGATGTTTATGCATTATGCTTTCTAAATAAACAAGTTGATCAATTTAATTTATGGATTTTCTGAATACTTGAAAACTGTAAGAATGTTAACAATCTTACAAGAACGGTTCTAGCTCTCAATTTCAAAATTGTTGTTCGAACTAAAGACAATTCTTTTTGCAACTCTCCCTCTCGATCGTGGCCTCTTGCTGCTGATCCCCCTTATCACGTTTTCTCTAATCCCGCCACTCTGCCCACAGATCCCCCTTATCACGTTCTAGCTCTCAGTTTTCAACTGGACTGAATACCATGCTATTTTCAATCAAATGATAATAAAGAATAAATATGGTTGAGATTCCACAAATGTTGGTGATGAAAATGGTTTTGCACTAACAATCAGGTAATGTCCATATGTTTTTCACCTAACATTTTTGTCCCAGACATGCTTTGCACCTAACATCCAGATAATGCTATAAATGTTAGCTTTCATGGATCATCAGTTTTTAATCAACAACAAATGCTTGATAGTTCAAAGAAATCCCACATAAACTTCTTGATGTTCATACCTTCTTTCCAAAAGATTGTAAGAATTTTTAGGACGGGTTCCAGACTCTGGAGATGCGTTAGAAAAGGTCCATTATTACCAAATGTACAAATATGCATTTTACAGCAATGCCAGCCAGTGCGGCCTGCACCGTCGTTCTCCATTGACGCCAGTGCCGACGCCGTCAAGTGCAGCCTGCATACATCCTGCACCATCGTCCTCCATCAACGCCGGTCAATGCTGCCTCTATTGCCGTCCTCGAGCGATGCCTGGAGCTGAGGCTGTCAAGTGCAGCCTGCACACGTTTTGCACCCACTTTGAGGTAATTTCGTTGTGATAACTTCTGTTGCGACGATCTGGCTGTCCTTTTTATTGGGTTCGGTGTTTAGAATTCTATATGAGTAGGTTCAGTAGGTTTCTATGTGTTAGGTTCTGCGTGTTTGTTTTGGAATAGAGTTTTGATGATAAACCTTATGCTTACCGAACAGTTCTATTTTGTGTCATCGTCTGATCTTCCTCTGCACTTGGCGTGCGAATTTTGGACTGAACATTAAACTTAAGAGTGTTGTTACTTCAATAGCACATGGCAGGTGTTTTAATGACAGCAAATGGCCAGTTGATGCCGGAGTGCCTCACTGATTAACTAATATTCTTAAGATTGGGAAAGTTAGAGGATTTTGGAGGGTTTACTTTCTCCGCTAGCAGTCTCTCATAGCGTTATTTTGTTGTATTATAGAATGACTCATTGGCATCAACAGCTTAAGCTGAACTAGAATTCTATCAAAAAATGCATTGTTCATTACTTATTTTTTTTCTGGTGGTAGCTACAAACGTGAAGGGATATTTATTTAGTGGAACCTACCTGCCTTGCTTCAGTGATCTGGTTAGACTATGGAACTTAGAACTAGATCGGTGGGTTGAGGATAATTCTGTAGATAATGGATAAGAAACCATTCAGCACAAGCATCTCACATGCAGTTTGAAGCTACAGCTACATTTCATAGTTTATCACTTCCATTTCTGGTGCTTGTAATGATATAGTTTAATCTGTCCTTAGGATAAATTTGGATGTTTTGAATCCTTATCCTAAAATCCTTGTTCTGCCTACCTTAATGAGAGAGAAGCAGGTCTTCTGCTAAAAAATATGTTTACAGTTTAGTCTACCATTGCTTTCTGAATTGTGATATCATAGGAGACCTCAAGGAGAGTTTGTACATTGGGCCTATTGTGGACAGTGATTCCTCAGGAGTATATTTGATAAAACTGTATCATATTAAATGATGTTGTTGCTTGTACTAGGGAAACCAGCAAAATGATACTCTCTCTAATTGCTTCGGGTTTGAATTTGGATGCTTAATACTTTCAAAAAATTGGCGCGATTGACTGCCCATCAACATTTCTTTGGTTATTGCATTACCTGGGTTATATTACTCCATTTTGTTCTATATTAATATGGAAGAATCAAAGCAGGGAGTATTATTAGTCTCTATGTTGAAAATTTTACCAGTATGCTGAACCCTGGTAATTTTGAGAATTGTTTTCTTTTGATCAAAATCATTGTACTGGAAACAGTTGTTTATCCTACGATTAAAAAGTACATACATTGTCGTTGACGAAAATCATTGTACAATTTAGACTTTTGCACTAGAGATGAAGTATACTACTTTTAAACTAGAGATTAAGTATCTTAGTGTTTTTAACTTTTATGTTCAAGCAATATGTTTTGACAAGCACTTAACTTTCCTTTCAGTTGAGCAATTTCGTCAATTAAAGCCGGCTTGACTCAAGCATACTGGAACATCTACATGCATTACCAGGAAGCTGGTTTCATGGAAGCTTGAATTAGTTGTTAGATCTTGAATTGGAAACCAGTACTACGGGAGGATATAGATCATGGTCATTTTCAGTTTTTTTTTTCTGAACATACTTATTGTGCCATTTTATTTTATAACATTTGATGTTGTAAATGTTCAAACATTAATTAAGCTGGTTAATAGGAAGGTTGCATTTTGAAGATGCAAATGCATCTATTGCTTTGCATGTTACCTGGTGCTTCCAGATGGTGCTCTTCGATAGCATCTAACTACATGTAGACATGTAGTCCATGCTCGCCACCACCAAGAGCTTGTATATCCGGGATGTTCTGCAGTTTTTTTTTTCGATATGGTTGACTGGATTGATGGTTTGACCTCCTGTAAATAAGTTTGAAACCACCTTGTGTACATCACATTTTAGAGATGGAACTGATCATGTTTCGGTGAGCTTCATTTGGACACTTGTCTAATTAAATTAATCCTAAGGTTAATGTTTAGCTAAGCACATCAATTGTTTTTACGTTGATACATTTTTTTTTGTTTGGTTGTCCTCCAACCGCAAGACACATTGATGAAACGACTTTGATGCCGATGACCGCTGAATGAGATAAAAAGGTTGGGTCGGGTGAAACTAATATGTAGGAAGTTGTTTTTGGTGCATGCAGGTCTTTCTTCTATAAATATAAAATTCGTGTTTAGTTTTGTTTTCAAACAGGTGCGCAACTCACCATTTTCTTTCAAAATAACAACGCCGGTGCAAGATTTAAGCTACCAAACAACAAACAATCATTTGTATATTAATTTTGCTGGTTATAAGTGTGTGATCCTTTGCTATATAAAAGTACTTTATATTAGAATTTTTTAAAACGTGCCTGTGGCACATGCAACTTCACTAGTCTTTTCATAAAGTTATTTGATTTTTTTTCCTATAAACTTATTCGAGGAAGTTTTGTTGAAATCATTTTGAAGTTCTCTTCAAATTTATATGAATATAAGTGGTCATGAAAAAATTATGCTGCTAAGTTGTTCGAAGAAGCTTACAAAGGTAAAAAGATGTGAAACAAAAAAAAGTGAGCGGGCGTCTCCCATGCTGTGAAGCTTTTTGGTGTGCGTGTGCTAAGTAGCAACTAGCAAGTGCCGCATTGTGGTTTGGGTTGAAAATAGTCGGGATAAGCCATGTATCAACCAACTTCGTATTTCATATTATCATATAATTTCCAGCTATTTTTATTTTTAATAAAATATAAAATTGTTATGTTCAATTAATTTTTCACCATATTATATAGTATTTTGATTTTTAATTTAATAAAACATAGAAAATTCTCGATCGTGTCGTTTTGTTTTCTACACTTATAAATTTGCGATACCCGTTTTAGTCCTTTTCATCTCAAATTGTGGTAGCATAGCATAGGCCTTGTTTAGTTTCTGCAATTGAACCAAAAGTAACGCATTGGAAAACGTGCCCCTCTCTGCGACACACTTCTCAATGCACTTTTTCTACACAACCAAATTTAACCAACTAAGCAAGGCCGTTTAGTTCGTGAAAGTTAGTTGAATTTCCTGTAGAAAAAGTGCATTGGTAAGCGTGTTGCAGAGAGGATGGCACGTTTTTCAATGCGTTACTTTTGGTTGAATTGCAGAAATTTGCTGGAACTAAGGCCTTGTTTAGTTTGGTCGAATTTCCTGTAGAAAAAGTATCATTGGGAAGCGTGTTACAAAGATGGGGGGCATGTTTTTTAATGCGTTAATTTTGGTCGAATTGGTGCCTTTTGGTGAAACTAAACAAGGCCTTAGTTCCTGCAAGTTTCCGCAATTCGACCAAAAATAACGCATTGGAAAACGTGTCCTCCCATCCGCGATACATTTTTCAATACACTTTTTCTACAGAAAATTTAGGGCCTGTTTAGTTGGAGTGAAAAAAAGTTGCCATTTACTGTAGCAATTCTAAATCAAAGATTAGGAGGACTAAACATGATCTAATTATAAAACTAAATACACGGTTGGACGGAAAATCACGAGACGAATCTATTAAGCCTAATTAATCCGTCATTAGAGATTGTTTACTGTAGCACGACGTTGTCTAATCATGGCCAAATTAGGCTCATTAAGTTACCGGGGTTATGGAATAAGTTTTGTCATTAATACACGTTTAATATTTCATGCATGTAAAATTCTCTTTGATGAATAGTGAAATTTGCCGTTTTAACTAAACAGGCCCTTAACCAAATTCAACGAACTAAACAAAGCAACAGTAAAGATTGCAGGCAGCAGGCAGCAGGCAGCAGTCAACGCTGAGCAGTGCATCTGCAACAAAATCCAAACCCCGCCGAATCGCCGGATACAGAGATAATAAATAAAGAAGATAGCGCGCGACAGCAGGACGGCAGGAGGCCGGCCGAAACCAGGGGCTCTTTCAGATATCCTTGCCAATCCCGCCACGCCAGCCTCGTTGATTCCGGCTCCAGCCCCGCTAATAAATTCCAGCGCGCCCCGCTTCCACCCGACATGTCCTCTTCGCAAGCCACAACCAAAACCTCCCAAATAGCCATGTCCACGGGAGCTCTCCGCCTAGCCGCGGCGCTGCTCGCCGCCGCCGCGATCGCCGTCGCGCCGGCCGCGGCGGGGCGCGCTGGGCCGCCGCTCGCTGGCGGGTGGGGGCCGATCGAGGACGTGAGCGACCCGCACATCCAGGAGCTCGGCGGCTGGGCGGTGGCGGAGCACGTCAGGCTGGCCAACGACGGGCTGCGGTTCGGCGAGGTCACCCGCGGCGAGCAGCAGGTGGTGTCCGGGATGAACTACAGGCTCGTGCTCGACGCCACGGACGCCGGCGGGGCGACCACGGCGTACCGCGCCTTCGTGTACGAGCAGGCGTGGACCAAGACCCGCGAGCTCGTGTCCTTCGCGTCGGCGAACTGATGACCAGCAACGTGAACGGCAGCCGCCGGTTGCCGAGCTTGCGTACATGCTCTTCGTCGTGCGTGGGCCCAGGCTTCAATAAGCCATCTTGGCGACGGCATCTAGCTATGTCGATGTTTTTATTTGGTGTATTAAAAAAGGTTAATTTCTTTTTATGCTTCCAGATATATGTTGTTTCCTGGTTTGTGCTGCAAATAGTTCTCTTGAGTGTGCCTCTAGTTTCAAAAGATGTATACTAAATACTGATGGAGATAAATGCATGGTCCAGTGTTGGGAACCTGCGGCTGTATGATGAGAGGAAACATGGTGCTCGACAGGCATGGTGATAACATAATGGCCGCGAAGATAATTTTGTCATATCGATACTATGCATATTGCATTCCATTGCCATAAAGATCGTCGAGCTTCAAAGACGGAGAGAAGTTCGAGTACTGCTATCCTTTTTCTGCAGGTGCTATTGTACGACCAACACAATGAAAACCCCTAAATACACACACACACAAACTTTAAAAAACACAGATAGATATGGAGCATTTACAAGTATCTATGTGCATGTAAATTTACAACCAGAAATATAGTCCTCACCCATCCTCATCTCACTATCCTATATGTTTTATCAAAACCCATCCTCAACTTCTTACCCCTCCAAAATTATGTCCACCCATTGTGGGGTGCGATAAGTGTGGCACAACCAAACAACTACGCAGAAAAGGTGTGTAAATATGTGTCATACTGTAGTAGCCAACCAAAACATATCTTAAATGGTGATGTCACATATACAGAGAAGATAATTGAGATAAAACGACACCTGCCGCCCACAAGATGACGATGTTTATAAGTGGGCAACATGAAGACGGTGGGCGTTGGCATCTTGCATCAAGTTCTACATATGTGTGCTATGTTGCGAACACAATGGGGGTGCAAAGGCTATGTCTCCCAACACTAATTGTGTTTATATCATTTTATTAAAACTTTGCTGGTTCTTTATGGCAGAAGAAAAACTTTCTAACTTGAAGTTGATGCTTTCCAAAGTTTTATCATTAGAAATTAACTTCTTAGAGATATTTTCAATGGTTTTTCCATGATTAATGACAAGTTCTCTCAAAGGTGGTTGATTGAAATTGGAATTAAAATTGTTACCTCCCTGATATTGTGGTCGTGTCTGATTCCAATTGGGTTGCTGAGGACGATACCCGCCGAAGTTGTTGTTGTTGTTCATAAAAGCTACATCTTCGCAAGTTTCGGGGCAATTAGTCCCCGAATGCCCCATGTTGCCACAAACTTCGCACGTGAAGTGCGATCCAATTGCGTGGACGTCTTGCACTCTTCTTGCCTTCTCTTGATCATCAATGCGCTTTATGAGTGCGTCCAGTTTGGCAGCTAACATGTCTGTTTCCTTAACAGTATGCATTCCCATGCTTCAACCTTGAATCTGAGAGCGTTCATCATTCCATCCTTGGTTGGAAACCATCTTGTCAATCAGTTCATTTGCTTTTACAATCGTGAGATCGAGAAAAGCTCCTCCAGCAGCAGCATCAAGATGTCCTCTTGACGAAGGTAGAAGTCCATTATAGAAGCATTGAAGAACGAGCCATTCGTCCATCCCGTGGTGAGGACAGGCGGCAATGTATTCTTGAAGTCTTTCCCAAGCTTCTGAAATAGCTTCCATATTTGTCTGCTGGAAACTTGAAATTTTACCTCTTAAGGCATTAGTTTTGCCTAGAGGGAAGAACTTGGCGAGGAATGCTGCGGCGCATTTTGGCCATGTATCAACAGCTTCTCCTCCCTTGTAGAACCATTGTTGTGCCTTTCCCAAAAGAGAGAAAGGAAACAGTCGAAGACGAATAATATCTTGAGCAACGTCCTTAATGACGATGGTTGAACAAAGATTCAGGAAGCGTTGAAGATGTGCATTTGCATCCTCATGTGGAAGTCCGCAGAAAGGACTTGCCTGTACCATATTAATGAGACTGGTCTTGAGCTCAAATCCCACATTACCGATGTTTCCTTGTGGTCCAAGGTTAACATTCTCAGTGGTGGGCACTGAAAATTCACGGAGAGTCTTTTCAGCGACATTATCACCCATTTGTGCTTGAGCTGTTGGTTCTTCTTCCGGTGGATCGAAAATTAAAGGGGGTACGACTTTCGAAGCACGAGTCTTTCTTAAAAGTTTCTCAGGATTTGAATTGAAATCTTTCGAAAGAGGAAATCCAGTCATACACTGTCCTGTTTATTCACCAAAAAAATAGGGGAAAAACAGAAAGAGTAACATTAGCCAATTTTTGAGCAGCTGACTCACTCCTTGGATAATTAAGTATATGTATCCAGTAATATTTAAGAAATCTTAAGAGTTCCCCGGCAACGGCGCCAAGAAATATGCTTGTTGACACCTCTTAACATTACTTCTAATTTATTTCTTTTTAGGCAGGAGGCATAGCTTTAAATAGTAATGTCAAGTTAGCGATCAAAGTGAGGTATTTTTATCTGCAAGCACACAGATATACCATTGTAGCACTTTCTACCAGGAGTAAACCAGGTTATCGTATTAATCTATCCCATGGGAACTCACACTGAATATAAATAAAACTGTCATCTACATAACTTAATTATCCATTTCATAGATCATAGTCAACTGCTCAATAATAGGAGTAAGTTGTCACGAAAGAATTATAGTAATAATGTTACTCATGTGGATATATTGATAAGGATATAGATATGTCAGCGCATCAATATATATGGATAAATAAATAGATAAATGAGTATATGAGTGAGTTGATAACCAAACTAGAGCATCCTTTTATAAAATAAACTAGAACTTGGATTGTCATTGGAGCAAGTCTATAATGTCCTTAGAAATTATCAAGTCAGTAAATAACCAAATCAATCATATGATCTAATCAATGTTTAAAGCCATATTAAAAAGGGAAAATATCCAGTTCATATTAATGATCCAAATATTCATTGAGCTCCTATTCCAAGGTTTAGCAGAAAGGAATGCAAGGACGAACAAGCCTGTCACAACTTGTCGTCTTCCTTTTTGTACTGGTAAAGAATGGAAATATCTGAAGGAATTATCATATCCAAGCACCATGCTTGCATAATCAAAGACTATTCTAATCCCACCGGTGACTCCCACCCTACGGATGGTCAAGTTCAAGACTAGAAACATGCATAAAGCACTCCAGAGCATTATAATAGCATAGATGATTGATCCAAACATATAATATCTAAGATTCATGATAGCACAATATATGAAGAATAATACCATAAATATATCACAAACTTCATATAACATCTCTGAGTACTTGACAAAGATCTGACAAAAAGGATACAAAGTCATTATCCAAGATCAATGATGATCTTGAAGAACAACTTGATCAAGTTGATGAATTAGAACTTGGCTCCTCTAATCCTAGAACTAGAACTAATTAGAGCTAGGGATCTCTAGTTGGCTCTGGGTTTCAACTGTGAGCTATCAACTTCAACTTCAACTACTGAATGGACAGGGGGGGGTCTGCCTCTGCTTATATAGGCCTCCAAGGTCGGTTCGGGCGTCTTCAATTATGGTAGTAAGTGAAACCGACATGTAGAACCGCCATACAACCGCCATGACAAAGGGGGGCCTCAGCCGCCTTAGTGGGGGGCCGGTCGGGCCCACCTGGGTCGGCTGGGCCCACCCAGCCGCGCCTCGGGCTCGGCCTCCTGGAGCTGGGTCGTGGGCCTCCTCTTTGGGCCGTTTTTGCTTACGAAGGCCTATGTTGGAGTTTGTAATTTAATGAATCCCTTGTGAGCTTTTACAGGACGGAATATTCTTTATTCTTTTATGCTCTTTTTCCTCTAATTTCGCGATAAAATACAAGTGGACCCAAGTAAAACTAAATAAAATATGATAGTAAAGTAGTATTTTCCTTGAGATGTTGACGGTAATATTTAGCACTTAAGGACCGTCAACAGGCGGCAGAGGNTTGCGCGAGCGGCCGCGAGCGGAGCGGACGCGGGCCTGGCCGCAGCGGGATCCGGCCGCCGACGCAAGCTCCAGCAAGATGGTGAATTTGTGTGTACGGTGAATTTGTGATGATGGGTTTGGTTTCATCCTTGTGTTTGGTTTTGATTTCCTTTGTTCAGACTCAAAGAAGTAGCAAGATGGTGATTTGTGTGTATGGTGAATTTGTGATGATGGGTTGAATGATTCGTTCGATTGGATTCATTCGATTTGTGATTGTGGTTGTATGATTGTCATTGTGATTGTGATTCATGAGATGTGATAAGCATTGTAGTTGTGATTCTTAGTTGGAGAAGGAATGGGGAAAAGAAAAAGTAAAGAAAAAGAAAAAAGAAAAAAAAGGAAAGGGACGGGAAACTCACGGCGTCGGGGTTTCGCTTTGGTACCGGTTGGTAACACCAACCGGTACCAAAGGCACCCTTTGGTACCGGTTCTGGACCCGGTACCAAAGGCCGACCCCTTTAGTCACGGTGTCTCGGTACCGGTTCCAGAACCGGTACCTATGAGGATTATGACCCGGTACTGATAGAGGTATCTCCGGTAGTGGTTGGAAGACAAATCTCTATATTTTTTTTGACATTCCAATATTTGGATTTTGCGCAATGCTTTAAGGAAATGTCTAGCCCACATTCATGCGTTTTGGGCTTGAATTCATGGCCGTTGCTTATAAAATCGAAGGGCTCATATTTGTTTTGTTGAATAAAACCCTATCCACTTTCTTCTTCCATCTGCGATCTACCGATCCAAGCGGCCTCCAATTTGTTTAGATGTATGTCCTTAAGCTCCACTTTTTTCTTGACGTTGACTAGTGTTGCCCAGCAAGATGGACCAGCTCTCTTCCAAAATAGTCATTTCTCATCATCGGGAAGACATCTCACGTGCCACTGCCCCGTGGGATACGCCACATCTTCCTCCATCTTACGAGCCATGGTGTTCCCGTCCTTACCCCCACACAACCATGGGCTTCTGCCACTCACGGCCATGACGCCTTGCACCCTGTGTTTGTGATGTCACCTTCGCTTGTCTGGTCTACCACAAGAGTCTTCCTTTATCTAACGCCTCAACTCTACGTAAAATTTCAACCATGAAACATCGAGAACCCTAACCTCTAACCTCACACAAGCATGTGCGGATCCAGAACAATGGCTGGGCCAGCTAGACTAGTTTATATTGATCGATATGGAGACATGTGAGCAGATTTGGAGCTGTGTGGGCAGATTTTCATCATGTTAGATATACAAAATCTCTGCATGAGTTTAACCATCCAGATTCAAACTGCAGTACCCAGCACGGGGCCTTGATTCGGCCCTGCGAGAATAAGCACTAAGAGAACATTATGATTTAGGCCATGTTTAGTTCGTGAAATTTTGAAAACTAGTTTGCAAAGTTGTCAAAGTAACACATTGGAAAACGTGGCCTCTCTCTTGTGACACGTTTCCCAATGCAACTTTTGTAACTTACTTTTGCAACTTTTGGGTTCCACAACTTTGCAAATTTTGACACTTTTGCAAACTAGTTTCTAAAGTTTACAAACTGTCACGAACTAAGCATGCGCTTAGTTTTTTTTTGCCCTTTATTGCTTGTCAGATTTTCACCAGCAACGGTGTTACCTCGAAGGAGAAATAGCCATTTTGCCCTTGTGAATAAGGCCAGTCTCAGTGCACAGTTTCATGGCACGGTTACCTAGTCTCAGAACTAGGTAACTGTGCCTGATGGGTTTCATGGGGATGAAACTCTCCTCACAAACCATGAAACCCTCTCTCCTCTCTCCTCATAAAAGCCTTGCCATGTCAGCAAAATTGCTGATGTGGCATGCTATTTAATGCTGATGAAACTCCTTATGAAACTCCCACTGAGATTGGCCTAAGAGAATGGCTCTTAGGTGGGGCCCACTCCTCTAGATAAGAAAAGGAAAAAAACCCTTTCTTCTTCCTCTCACCGGTTGTGGTGGTCGCGCAAGGAGACGAAGCTGTTTGTGAGAGAAGAGAAGAAGAAAGAAAAATCAAGATAGAGAGGGGAAGGCTGGACGGTCACGGGCTCACGCAGGGGCATTGGCCAGCGGAGGAAGAAGAAAGGATTTTTTTTTTCTTTTTTATTCATTAGAGGAGTGGGCCGTATCAAAGAGTCTTTTTCTCATTCACAAAGGTAAAATGGTTATTTCGTCTTTGATGAAAAATGATTGTAGTGTCAAATATGGACCCAAGTTTAGATCTAGTGGCCTTGTTTGGTTTCAAAAGTCTAAAAAGCGCTAAAGAGAATCTTACATGCATGAAGTACTAAATAAAGTCTATTTGCAAAACCTCTTCACAGATGGGTGTAACTTTTCGAGACGAATCTAATGACCCTAATTAATCCATAATTAGCTACAGTGATGCTACAGTAACTATCCTCTAGTCATGCGGTCAAACGCCTCATTAGATTCATCTCGCGAAGTAGCGCAGGGGTTGTGGAGCTGGTTTTGTAAACTGCCTTTATTTAATACCTCTAATTAGTGGTCAAAGTTATAAACAGTAGTACTAAATTTTAGTACACGTGGGTCCAAACAGGGCCAGTCAAAAATTTTAATTTAGAAAAAACAAGAATTTTTTTTTGCCTTGCGCCGAGGCAACGCAACAATGCTTGATTGATGGGTTGTGTGGTGTAACGCCGCGCACCCTGATTTCCGCGTGCGACGGCGCGAGCGAGAGCATGTGGCAGGACGACTACACGAATACGACAGGCGTCACGGGAATTCTCCGTCCCCGTCGCCTGGTCACACGGTTTGAGAGAAACAAAGGGCAGGCCCCCGTTTAAATGCCCGTGCGGCCCAACCGTCTCTTCGACGCCAAGCAAGCCAGATCTCCCACCGTCACAAGTCTCTCTCTCGATCCAATCCCAATCTAGCCCCCCGATCCGGCCATGGCGAGACCCCTCCTCGTCCTCGTTGCCCTCGCCGCAGTCGGCACCGTCGTGCACGCCCGCGCGGCGCTGGGCGGGGGCGGCGGGCGCGGCCCGCTGGTTGGCGGGTGGAGTGCGATCCCGGACGTGAGCGACCCGCACATCCAGGAGCTGGGCGGGTGGGCGCTGGGGCAGGCGAAGCAGGCGCGGCTGGCCGGCGACGGGCTGCGGTTCCACCGCGTGGTGCGCGGGGAGCAGCAGGTGGTGGCCGGGATGAACTACCGCCTCTACGTCGACGCCGCGGACGGCGCGGGGCGGAGCGCCCCCTATGTGGCCGTCGTGTACGAGCAGGTCTGGACCAGCACCCGCCGGCTCACCTCCTTCAACCCGGCGCCCCACGGCCACTGAATCACCCATCCAATGTTCACTCCGGCTGACCGGCGACGGCGGCGTCAGTGCCCTTCCCTCTCCTCTCCTCCCGGTTTATTACAACTAGCTAATATTACTTCTAGTTACTTCTGCTAGTTGTCGTGGGATTAGTCTCTGTGAGCCAGCCATGTGGATGAACATGCGCCTAATCAAGAGGCTATTTGTGCTAGGAGTACTGGAATAAATAATGCTGTAATTAATGGTCTGTGCATGTCTCGACTCTGTTAATGGAGTTGCTACTATAATTATTCCCTACTTGAATTTGTTAGAGTGAAACGAGCAGGGGTATGGCTAAGCTTTTTTTTAAGTATCTACTAATAAACAAATATCACGGATCTATTACGAAATACTTTCGTATCGAAATATTTATCGTCATTTTATAGTATATATATATATATGATAACAGAATAAATGGTATACATATAATTTTTTAATAAGATGAATGATAAAAATTACTATAAAATTGTTACCGTAGATAAATATCGTAGAATGTTTTTTAGCACTTCTAACTGAGAAATTTTTGTGTGCTATTATATTTACGAAGGATTGAAATAGTTGTAGAGATAATAGAGTTTCAAGTGCCACAGTAGCTAGGCACGTGAAGCCTCCATGATCGGATATGCTTGTGTGGGCTCAAGTGTCAAACAGCTGGAGGTAGTGATTCGATGCCGTGGGCGTCTTTTTCCAAGGGACGAAGAAAGTCCATCCAATGGGAACACGGGACGTTTGTTTCTACGTGCACCGCCATCTCAATGTTTTTTTTTTAATTTTTGTGTTTTTTTGCGATTGCTTCGAGCCGTTGAGAGGTCGTCGGATCCTTTGCTTTGCATGGCGGTCAGCCCACGGTTCGAGTTGTCGCGGCGCAGGATCGAATATGGCCGCGCTAGCTCTTTTGCTTTTGGACACGGTGGGATTTACACCTCATCGTGGATCACCCGACTCGACAAATATAACCGAACCTACCTGAAAAATACTTGACCTGGTTATACGACGAGTCAGATATGGGCCAAATAATCTAAATGGTCGGCTCGTCTGAAACCCGAAAATCTGACCTAATCCAAAAATTATACATAAAAATACTGGGTTGACTCAACTTGGACCTGCCCGTGTCCGACCCATGGCATGATCGGATATAAAACACCGGGATGCCCGTGCCCGACCCATGGCATGGTCGGGTCAGAGTTGGATCGGGTCAACCCGGTGTTTTTATGTGTAATTTTCAGGTTGGGTCCGATTTTTTCAGGTTTCAGGTCAAAAGTTTTGGCCTGTGGGCTTCCCAGGTTGACCATCGGATTGGATTTTTTTGACCCATGTCCGACCCGTCGCATGGCCGAGTCGAATTGAATGTATTTTTTGGATGGATTGGATCGGGTTTGTTGGATCAAGTGACCCATGATCAGGTGTATCAACCACACATGGAAGAACACGGTCACGGTAGAGCCCCGCTCCAGCCAGTGCACGTACCATCTTTTGATTCCGGGGTCCCTCGGTTCGGAAACAGCGTATTTGGAATAATCAGTGGAAGCAAAGCCTGCAAGACTATCAGCTATGGTTGACAGTCCGGATGCAGCGAACAAAAAGAAGGAAAGCAGACGGTTCCAGTTTCATATGCATCCAAAGTTCCAAACCCAGCAGGCCAGCACATCACTCTTAAGTCAATGCGATGCATGAACCAGCCAGTAGCCCAGCACACACCAACACTGATGACTTGCATCTTGGAATATGAGGAGTTAGGCCTTCTCCAGTCGTGGAATCGAGCCCTGTAACACGTAGACAATTTACCATAAACTCCTGAGAACAGTACGGACCCAGTAAAAAGAAAACGCATCTATCGACCTCACTTTATGGTAAAGCCGAAGCCTCAACAACTCCTGCGGTCAACCAAACAGTGGAGAAAAGTAATTTTATATTCTCATGCACCGATGCTTTGAAGAAGAGAGCTGCCGCCATGTTTTCGGGTGTGTTTGGTTGGGCTATGAGCTGTGGAAAAGTTGCTGTAGGTAGAGAGCTGTGAGAAAAGCAGAAAGTCATTTGATTGGAGCGACTGTGAGCTGTGAAAAAGCTGCTGTGGCCTGAAGGCCTGATGGACTGTTTGTATGCAAATCGCTCGTAATAAAATATTCTGCTTATTGATTGGCATGCAAATTACTATTTTACAAAGGATAAATATAAAGAATTAATACAATAGTATTTACAAAAGATGAAGGGTTCATACAATGATGCCATCCGTCAACATAATTACCCTCTTGTTCCACTAACCAAAGAATCGGCTATCGTACTGTTTCAGGCTGTTCCTTCCTTCCCTGTCCTCCATAGTTCTATAAAGCTTGTCCATTGTTACATTTCACCTTGACATCACAAGCCATCGTTGCTCAAGGAAAAGAAAGCACAAGAGTGCTCACTGCTCACTGCTCACTGCTCAAACAGATCTTCCCAAGCTCATCGACCTTTCCAAGCCCCACATCCACCTTGGGATCCCTTCTAAAACCATAAATTCTTGCCTCTGTAAGTAAATTGAGTTCTTTTATGCTTTAATTCACAGATGTAGAAGGCTTGTCCATTGCTCACACATGTTCTTCTTTAATCTGATGCCCTTCCAGCTGGACAACCTTGATCATTTGCCTAATCTCCTCAACCTTCCACATCAGATAATCCAATGCATGCCGGTGAGGTACACATCACTTTCCCATCAGATAATCCCACAGCTCTAGCCCAAGGTCAGGTCGGCATTCTCGCAGAAGACCTTCATGAGCACCACGGTCAGGAGGCGTGCTCGTGCAGCGTCCCTCACAATCCCAGCTCCATATATCAATGTGGTGAACACCTGCAGCCTCCCGCGCATTTCGTCGAGCAGCTCGAGCGCGTCAGCGAACCTACCTTTCTCGCAGTAGGCGTCCATCCACACACAGTACGACACGACATCCGGAACGAACCCGTGCAGCACGGCGTCATGGTAGAAGAGATCAGCGCCTGGGCGTGGCCGGCCTCCTTGCCCCCGTTTGGTTTTCCAGTGCTAGAAACTGTTCACAACTTTGACCACTAATTAAAAGTATTAAATAATATTATTTTACAAAACTAACTCCAAAACCCCTGCACTAGGAACCCTGAAGAATCTAATGAGGCCTTTGAACGCATCATTAGAGATAGTACTGTAGCATCACTGTAGCCAATCATCGATTAATTAGGCTCATTAGATTCGTCTCGAAAAGTTACGCTCATCCGTGAAGAGGTTTTACAAATAGACTTCATTTAGTACTCTATGCAAAAAAGATTCCCTCCGTGCTGGATGCTAGACTAGGAAACCAAACGAAGCCCTTGAACCCGAGCAGCAGCGTGTTGAAGGTGTGCGTGTCAGGCGGGGAAGCGTCGAGCAGATCTCCTTGCGCGGCCGCGGGCGCGGGGCCCGGCGCAGTTTGTGGGAAGTGGCAGGGAAGGGGCAACGGGGGATGGGGAGGCCGCCGCCGCTCGGGAGTCGGAAGAGTCGCGCGCAGGGAAAAAAGAGCCGCGAGGGGTCGGAGGAAAAATTAGAAAGGAAGCAGTACGTCACTAACCAGTGGCAGTTTTAGTGGCAGTGGGTAATTTTTGCCAAAAGTTAGATTCCACGGCAGGTAAAAGCAGGTCAATTGGTGCTGTGAAATTTGTACTATACAAAAGCTGCTTTTCTGTCGGGGTTCTCTACCGTCGGCAAGTAAATTTCACGATCGCGTGTCAGGGTCCGGATGGTGACTCAAGAGACAGGGGATTTAGACTGGTTCGGGCCTCCGGAGAGTAACACCCTACATCCAGTGAGTGCCGATGTTCTCAAGTCCAAGTCTGTAGTAGGGGGTACAAACTGGTCGGGAGAGGGAGAGGGTCCCAAGTCCCTGTGTTCGTGTGAGTGGGTGTTCTGTTCGTCCTGTGTTCGAATGTTCGTCTGTTGTCCGTGTCCCCCCACACCGGTGTCCCTTCGGCCCCTTTTATAGTCTCAAGGGGGAGAAGGGAGCGGGAGGTAAGAAAGAAGAAAATTACAAGGGGAGTTACTGCCCCCGAGGCCTTTAGCTTGCGCCGTGCGCCGAGCCGTACGGGGAGCAGGTGTTGACGGAGTGGGCGCCCCGCCGGACCCGGGATCGTACATCCCGGGTGGTTGACGTAGATGACTTCTCGGGTAGGCTCTCGGGTAGTTTCTGGGTCGTGGTTGACTTGCTTTGGGCCTTCGGGAGTTCCAGGTGTCCTCCTCGGGCTCCAGGTGTCGTCTTTGGGCGCCTGGGGTCGTCCTTGGGCGCCCGGTGTTGCGCATGCGTTTCTTCCAGGACTGTAGCGTTCCTGTTCGGATGAGACGGGCGCCACTGTGGCTGCCGTGGCAAAGGACGGGCGCCCATCATACTCTGGCACGGCGGGTACCAAGTGGGTACGACACTGGATGGGCCGGGACGGAACGAAGCCGAGTAGTCTGGCTGGGCGAGCCGGAGACTCCTCAGAGGCGGAGAACTCCTCGGGCGAATCGGAGAGCCTTTCGGGGGCGGAGAACTCCTCGGGCGAATCGGAGAGCCTTTCGGAGGCGGAGAACTCCTCGGGCGAATCGGAGACTCGTCGGGCGACCTCCGAGCCGTCGGGGCATGGAGAATCCGCTTGATTTGGGTCTTCGGCTTTTGCTTTTGAGGGGTGGATTATCGTGAGGACCCGGGTTAAGGGCTTGATTGGGTACCCCTAATCCAGACCCTCGTTAGTAGCCCCCGAGCCTGGGGGGGAGGGGGGGAGATGGAGACTCGCGCCCAGGCTGAGAGGCAGCGCAGATATGGTAAGTCACGATTCTTCCGGTGGGGGCGCGCGAGCGCACCCGCCGGGTGTAGCCCCCGAGCCTTGAGAAGAGCTGGTGCTCTTGTTAAGGTTTTGAGCCCCGGGTGGTTTGCCTTGGAGGTTGTCGGGGTCGGGAAGCTCGTTGGGGATGCTTCGCTGGTGGGCCGGGCCGCTGCCCAACCGTCGATGGGCCGAGCACTGGAGCGCCGGCCTGGTTTTTTCGCCGCTTGGAGGGAGGGCGCGGCTTTTGAGGGAGTCAGGTGAGGCGACGTGCGCACGTCGCGAGGCGCCAGAGGTGGGCCCGCGCATTTAATGCCGCAGCCGTTCCGCCGCGCCGCTTCCCCCTTTTATAGCCCTGAGCCGCGGCCGCCTAGGTTTTAATCTGCTACAATCTTTTCGTCTCCTGCCGCGCGCATCGTCTTCCTTGCCGCCGCGCTTCGTCTTCCTCGCGTCCTCCGCCATCGCCGCGCTTGCGATCTTCCGAGGGAGGAGAGACCACATCCCCGCACAGCCCACGTCACCTTCGCCCGGCGATCTCACCATGTCGGTCTGGGAGCGCTCCAGGGTGACGCAGAGGCAGCTTGAGGGGCTCGCGCGGGACGGCTCGCTGCCGCCGCTGACGGAGGCCGTAGAGTGGAAGGTTCCGGGGACGGAGGACTACCCCCGACCGCCGCGCGGGTACGTGGTCTCCTTCACCGCCTTCCATGAGCGCGGGTTCGCCGTCCCCGCGGGGAGATTCATCCGGGCCGTACTCAACGAGTACGAGCTGGAGCTCCAGCACATCAACCCCAACGGGGTGCAGCAGATGGCGGTGTTCGTCGCGCTCTGCGAAGGGTACTTGGGGATGGAGGCCCATTGGGACCTCTTCCGGTACTTTTTTAAGTTCGTGTTGCATGCCGCCGAGGGTGGCGTCCCCGCTACGCTCGGGTGCGCCGTGTTGAAGGCGAAGCAGGGGCGGTCGAAGGACTACATCACGGGGACCCTGATCAGTTCGAACAAGGGGTGGCACCCCGGGTGGTTCTACCTCAAGAACGACCCGAAGAACCCCCTTCCGGAATACACCGGGAGGTCATTCGAGAAGGCGCCCGATCATTGGGGGTACGGGCCCGAGAAGAAGTTGCAGGAGAAGCTCCTCGGGAACATCTGGAAGGCCCTCGCGCGACTCCGCGACGCGAACGTGTCCGCGGCGGAGGTCATCGGCGGGTACCTCTCGAGAGGTATCGTACCTCTGAGGCGACGCGCCCTCCAGATCTGGCAGATGGTTCCGGCGAAGGCCCCCTTCGTGGGGACCGTGACGATGAACCCCTTGCCCTCGGAGGCCGAGGTGGAGCGTCGGGTGACGGCGGCGATGGGGAAGGCCCACGACGCATATCCTCCCCCGGGCCTTCTCCCCATGCTCCCGAATGCCCGCACCAAGGCTCTGGTAAGGCTTCCTTCATCCGCCTTGAATCCCCGAGTAGTTTTTGGTTTGCTGATCCCGAGTTCTGTAGGTGAAGAGCCATGACTGCTCCTTTTCCGTGCCGCCGCTTCCCGAGGACAGGGCGAAGAATCGAGCCGAGGCCGAATGGGCCAAGGCGAAGAAAGACCGCCGGGAGCAGTGGAAGAAGCGAGAGATCGCCAAGCGTGAGAAAACGCCGAGCGGTCCAAGAGGAGGAAAAGGGGAGAGCGGGTCTCCGAGGATGAGGACCCCGAGTCGGAGCCCGCGGAGGGGGACTCGAGGAGTGACGACGACGAGGAGAGCGACGACGAGGACGCGCCCCCCAGGAAGCTTAAGGCGGTTGCGGCGATGGCCGCCTCGTCCTCGGCACAGAAGCCGAGGTCCAGCGGGAGAGGGAGATCGCCCCCGCCGGATGCGGGGGGGAGCGGAAGCTCTCGGTCGGACCCGCCTCATCGGTCCTCCGGGGGCAGCCAGCACGGGCGGCGCGACCGCACGCCCCCGCCCGCCCATCATGCGCCCGAGGAGGGGAAGAGTTCCCGACGGGACACGGTCTCCCCCCGTCGGGAGAGAAGCCGGAGCCGGGACCCGACGGAGCGTGCCCACAAGGGGGGTTCGTCGTCGGGGGCGTCGCGCTCGCCCAAAAGGTCCGCGCCTCGAGACGACAGGCGGCCGCCCCCAGCCCCTCAAACAACGCGGGCGCAGAGCGAAGGGCGGGACGCGCCCCGGACGCCCGTTCCTGCCGCAAGGGCAGATCCTGTGGGGGCAGGGCCTCGCCCGCGCCGCCCGTGGTGGAGGCGCAGGCCCCTTCCGCCCCGGTGAGGGCCACGACGGGGCGGCCGGATCCGTGCCCGGTCGAAGGAGGAGGCCCGACTGGTCAGGCGGCGCCCCACTCGGGCAGGGGCGCCGAAACCGCGCAGGTGGCCCCCGCCCCAACGGCGCTCGCGGGGTTCAAGAGGCCCGCATCCCCGAAGGACCCAGCGCCGACGGGTTCCAAGCGGACTCGGACCATCTCGTCGAGGTGAGCGATGATCTGTCCTTCTCGAGTGGTTTTTGTTTTCTCTATGGTTGCCATTTTTCTCAGCCGGGCTCCCGACTTGTGATGCACCAGTCGGGCCGACACTCCGCTCGTGGTGGCCGAGGAAGATGCTGCGCTCGGCGGCGCAGACGCCGAGGCCTGCGACGGAGCAGGCCGAGAAGGTGACGCCGGAGCCCGCGGCGGAGCCGGCCGAGAAGGCGACGCCGGAGCCCACGGCGGAGCGGGCCGAGGAGGCGACGCCGGTGCCCTTGGCGGAGCAGGCCGAGGAGGCGGCACGGAGGGTGGCGCCCTCTGTGGAGGAGAAGGTGCAGGAAGGGGACGGCGACAGCCCGGGAGACGCGCTCCCGACGGGCCTGGCCGTTGCACAGACCGTCCCCACGGAGGCGGCCGTCGCGGCGCTCCAAGCCGAGCTGGCCGAGGAGCTGGTGGAGGCGGCTCTGCCTACTCCTCAGGAGGCGGCGGCCCGCCCCGGAGCGGGGGAGGTCGCCGTGTCTGGTGACGCGGCCGGGGAAGATGGCCGCGGGGTCGCTGCCTCTCCGGGGACCGCGGCTGGCCCCAAGGAAGCAGAGGCGGGGACGTCCGGCGTCCTTCAAGACGCTGCCATCCCGGCGGCGGCAGCTGCTGCAGCCCCCGAGTCCTCCGGGGCGGCGCCGCCGGAGATCGTTGTGCTCGAGGACTCGTCGGAGGATGGTTCTTGGAGGAGCGGTGGCGGTCCAAGCGGGGGGCAGACTTCAGGGCCTCCGAGGCCCTTGAGCCCCTTGAGGGGCATCCCGGACTCCTTCAGGGACGCCCCGGGGATGATGACGATGGACCGTCGCTACCAGACCCTCGTGCCTATTGAAAACAATCCGAACCTGCCGTGCGAGGGTCGGTTGTTGTGGTACGATCGTCAGGACCCGGAGAGTCCCATCTTCGAACTGGACGACCAGTCGGAGATGGAGCAGTGCCGTCTTCTCGGGAAGGGCCTCAACGACATGAAGGAGATCTTCAACGAAATGATCATCAAGCCTTCCCGGGTAAGTCCTCGGGTTCTCTTCTTTTGGTCCTTAAGGTGGGCGCCATCTTGGGAATGTCTGACCGCTCTTTCTTCGGCCTTCATGCAGAAGATCATGGAGCGCAGCTCCAATAAGTCCCTGTTCCTCCGTCGGGAGGCCGGGCTATGGGCCGCCGTCGAACAGCTGAAGGCCGAGAAGGAGCAGCTCGAGGCCCAGCTGACCGAGGCCCGGGAGGCCAGGGACGAAGCGATTGAGGATGCCGCGGAGGAGAAAGCCGCTCTTGAGGCGAAGGTGGAGGAGGCCGAGAGGACGGTGATGGAGGCGCTGACGGCCGCCGACGCCTCTAACCGGGCGAAGGACGCCGCCGTGCAGGAGGCCGAGGGGTTGAAGGAAAAGGTGGCGGACCTTCAGAAAGACCTCCAGCACCGCGACCTCGACCTCAAGACGGCCAACAACCAAGCGGTCGGGCTTGGCCGAGAAGCTGAAGGCTGCCGAGGAAGAGGGGGCCCGCCTCGAAGCAGTCGCCCAGAAGCGGGAGGAGGAGATCCTCGGTAAGTTATCCCTCCTCATTTCTTGTCGGGCGGTTTCTTTCCGTTCTTCTTGAGTGGCGGTGAGTTTGCTTAGGCTTGTCTGCCAATGTAGCCTTGCGGAAGGAGAAGGCTGACCTGGAGGCCAAGCTCGAGGCCGAGAAGCGCGAGGTGACCAAGGCCTTTGCTGCCAACCAAGAGCTGGTGGAGCTTGGTCGCAACCTGAAGGCGGAGTTGGCCAGTGAGTATTGTGTTTCTGCTTATCCTTCTTCTTGCTTACCTTCCTGCGAGATGACTCCTGACGAAGAATTGTCTACAGGAGCTGTCGAGGACCTTCGGAGGTCCAGGGAGGCGGGCGAGCAGAGCCAAAGGGCCCTCGAGAAGAAGTCCGAGGTCCATCAGGCTTTGGTCCAGGCGGTCGAGCACCTGTTCGAGGAGCTCAACGTCGGCGGCGGCCCGTCCCTGGTGGATCGCCTCGCCCTTGTCGCAGGGAGGACTCGGGCGCAGGCCTCGGATCTTGCTCGGAGCGTGGCGCGGAAGATCATTGCCATGTTCTTGTCGCACTACCCGACCATGGATCGGGAGGCTCTGCAAGGCGGATGGGCCCCCGGCTACGAGGATGCCGAATATGATGAAATTGAAGTCGAGTCTTCCTCGTTCGGGGAGAAGGTGTTGACCGCTGCCCTGAAGGATCTCGGGGTGGAATAGAAATAGGGGAGTTAGTCATTTTGTCATGTAATGAACCAAACTCCTTTTTAAAGGATGATCGTTGTTGCTCGTGTTTTTATCTGTTGTTTGTCATTTTTCATTTTCTTCCGAATGCTTTTGGGGGTCGTGGGTCGAGATGGAAAGGCGCGGGGCCTGCCCGTCGGACTTTGTTCCGTAGCCGCCGGGGCGTAGGAACTCGGGAGTTTGGGCACTCGGACTCGCAGCCCCCGAGTGGTTTCGGAAGATTCGAACAATGACAAGCAGCAGATCGATTACGCTGCAAGAGACAACTTGTCGAGGCGGTTTCTTTATTGCTTCTTGGGAAAAAGACGTCGGTCCGGGGACTTGGACTTTGCCCGCAAGTTAGCGCCGTAGCCGCAGGGGCGTAAGCACTCGAAACTTGGACAAGCGTGGTCACGAAGCCCCTCGAGCTGACGTTTCTTTCTCGTAAGCGCAAAAGTATACCGCTTGATTGCGCGCGAGAGCGATCACTTGTCGAATTTTTGCGAAAAAGGAGGGGCACTGAGTCCTGGGTGGAGCCCCCGAGCGGTGGGCGATCCTGCACAGGGAAGGGGTCGCCCGCCGCTTAGCTTTGGGAACTCGCAGGGTACATTTCGGAAAACGACCGTATGCGAATAAAGTACTCTGAACAGCGCAGTACTTTGATTATTATCGCGAATTGAAAAGTACAGGCACTTTTTAAGGGTAAAAGCGACGTAGCTGCTCTATGTTCCAAGCGTTCGTGAGGACTTGGCCGTCCGCGTCCTTGAGCTTGAAAGTCCCCGGGCGGAGGACTTGGTCGACGATGTAGGGGCCTTCCCATGGTGGCGACAGCTTGTGGCGGCCGCGGTTGCTCTGAACTCGTCGGAGGACGAGGTCGCCGACTTGAAAGGCCCGGCTTCGGATGTTGCGGTCGTGGTATCGCCGTAGGGCCTGCTGGTACTTGGCCGAGTGGAGTAGTGCGATGCTGCGCGCTTCATCCAGCTGGTCGATGGCGTCCTCCAGGGAGGCTTGATTCCCTTCGTCGTCGTAGGCACGAATTCTTGGGCTGCCGTAGTCGAGGTCAGTTGGGAGGACCGCCTCGGACCCGTGCACCATGAAGAAGGGCGTGCAGCCAGTGGCTCGACTTGGAGTGGTTCGCAAGCTCCAGAGGACCGACGGGAGCTCTGCGACCCACCTTGCCCGGAACTTCTCGAGGCATTTGAAGATTCGTGGCTTCAGTCCTTGCAAGATCATGCCATTGGCTCTCTCCACCTGTCCGTTGGTTTTGGGGTGGCTGACGGCGGCCCAGTCCACTCGGATGTTGTTGTCGTCGCAGAAGTTGAGAAACTTTTTGCCCGTGAACTGAGTGCCGTTGTCGGTGATGATCACGTTCGGGACCCCGAAGCGGTAGATGATGTCGGTGAAGAACTGGACAGCTTCTTGCGAGCGAACCCGCCTGATGGGCCTTGCCTCGATCCACTTGGAGAACTTGTCGACAGCGACGAGGAGATGCGTGAAGCCCCCGGGTGCTTTCTTCAGTGGCCCGACTAAATCCAAACCCCATACGGCAAAGGGCCAGGTGATGGGGATGGTCTACAGGGCTTGCGCCGGGAGGTGAGTTTGCCTTGCATAGAACTGACAGCCTTCGCAGCTGCGCACGATGTCCTTGGCATTGGCGACCGCGGTTGGCCAGTAGAACCCTTGCCGGAAAGCTTTCCCGACAAGTGTCTTTCGGCGCGGCATGGTGCCCACATGCTCCCGCATGGATGTCCCTCAGCAATTCCTTGCCTTGGTCGATCAAGATGCAGCGCATTAGGACGCCAAAGGTACCTCGTCGGTAAAGTTCTCCCTCGATGAGCGTGAAGGTCTTGGCCCAGCGAGCGATCCGCCGAGCCTCGGTCTTGTCGGGAGGGAGCTTGCCCTGCACGATCCACTCAAGGAGCGGAATCCTCCAGTCGGGATCCTCGAGGTTGGGCTCTGGTGCTGCGTCGATCTCTATCACTTCTGCTTCCTCCTGCGTTGGAGGTTCGGGTGGTTCGTCGTCAAGTCGGATGGAGGGGGCGTGCTGGTCCTTGGCAAACACTCCATGGGGGACAGGCTTCCGGTTGGAGGCCGCCTTGGCAAGGGTGTCGGCCGCCTCGTTGTATCGTCGTTGGACGTGCTTGAGCTCGAGGCCGAGGAACTTGTCTTCCAGCTCGCGGACCGCCCGGCAGTAGGCGGCCATCTTGGGGCTGACGCAGCTCGACTCCTTCATCACTTGGTCGACGACCAACTCCGAGTCACCTCGGATCTCGAGACGCCGTATGCCGAGCTCGAGGGCGATACGGAGTCCGTTGATGAGGGCTTCGTACTCGGCGGCGTTGTTGGAGGCCGAGAAGTGCAGTCGAACCATGTACTCCATGCGCACGCCCAGAGGCGAGACAAAGACCAGGCCGACACCGGCTCCCTCCTTCATCAGCGATCCGTCGAAGTACATGACCCACGTTTCGTGCTCGATGGAGGTCGGGGGAGTCTGGGCCTCGGTCCACTCGGCGACGAAGTCGGCTAGTGCTTGTGACTTGATGGCGTCCCGAGGGGCGTAGGTGACGTTCTTGCCCATCAGCTCGAGCGCCCACTTGGCTATCCTCCCCTCGGCCTCGGGGTTCTGGATCACCTCGCCGAGCGGATACTTTGACACCACCGTGACGGGGTGGGCGTCAAAGTAATGCCGGAGCTTCCGTTTGGTGATCAGGATAGCGTAGACCAGCTTTTGGATCTGGGGGTAGCGTACCTTGGTGTCAGACAGGACCTCGCTGATAAAGTAGACGGGGCGTTGTACCTTTTGGATCTTCTCGGGCTCATCGCGCTCGACGACGAGGGCGGTGCTCACCACATGAGTGGTCGCCGCGATGTAGAGCAGCATGGGCTCTCCTTCCGCCGGGGCGGTCAGGATCGGCGGATTTTTGAGCGATGCCTTAAGCGAGTCGAGGGCCTGCTGTGCCTCGGCGTTCCAGACGAAGTGATCCGACTTCTTGAGCAGTCGGTACAAGGGCAGGCTCCGTTCCCCGAGTCGGGCGATGAAACGGCTGAGTGCGGCCAAGCATCCCGTGACGCGTTGGACCCCCTTTACGTTCTGGATTGGCCCCATGTCGGTGATGGCGGTTATCTTCTCGGAATTGGCCTCGATGCCTCGTTCCGATACGATAAAGCCGAGGAGCATGCCTCTCGGGACCCCGAAAACGCATTTCTCGGGGTTGAGCTTGACCTTGTTCAGCCGGAGCTTTTCAAAGACAGCCGCGAGGTCGGGGACCAAGTCGCCAGTGCGCTTGGATTTTACCACTATATCGTCGACGTACGCCTCGACCAGTTGGCCGATTAAGTCGCCAAAGACGCGACGCATGCAACTTTGGAACGTAGCGGCGTTTTTCAGCCCGAACGGCATCGACGAATAGCAGAAGGTGCCGTAAGGCGTGATGAATGATGTTGCGAGCTGGTCGGCCAGGCTCATCGCGATCTGATGGTACCCGGAGTACGCATCGAGAAAGCAGAGGGTTTCGCACCCCGCGGTGGAGTCGACCACCTGATCTATGCGCGGAAGAGGGAAGGAGTCTTTTGGACATGTCTTGTTAATGCCGGTATAGTCAACGCACATTCTCTATTTCCCATTCTTCTTTTTTACAAGGACAGGGTTTGCTAACCACTCGGGGTGGTACACTTCCCTAATGAAGCCGGCGCTAAGGAGCTTTTTGAGCTCCTCGCCGATGGCTTTGTACTTGTCCTCGTCGTATCGTCGAAGCCTCTGTTTGACCGGTCGCGTGCCAGGCTTAATATCAAGTTTGTGCTCGGCGACTTCCCTTGGAATCCCCGGCATGTCCAAGGGCTTCCATGCAAACACATCGAGGTTTGCGCGGAGAAAGTCGACGAGCGCGCTTTCCTATTTAGGATCGAGCGCCGTCCCGACATGGAGGGTGCGACCATCGTTGGCCACGGCAACCTCCTTGACGTCCTTGGCTGGCTCGAAGGAGCACGCAGCACGCTTGGAGGTCTCGGGGATATCCGGGTCCCTGGGCGAAGGCTCAGCGGTGAGCTTCTTGGACTGGATGAGCGCCTCCGCGAATTGGAAGCACTCGGTTTCACAGGCGAACGCATGCTCAAACGAAGTTCCCACTGTGATGACACCTTTGGGTCCGGGGATCTTCAGTTTGAGGTACGTATAGTTCGGGACAGCCATGAACTTTGCGTATGCAGGCCTCCCGAGGATGGCGTGATACGTCCCAGGAAATCCCACCACTTCGAAAGTGAGGGTTTCTCTGCGGAAGTTCCGTGGAGTCCCGAACGTAACGGGCAGGTCGATCTGCCCGAGCGGCATTGCGTCTGCCCCGGGGACAACCCCGTGGAACGGCGCCGCGGATGGCCGAAGCCGGGACCGCGAGATCCCCATTTCATCGAGAGTCTCGGCGTAGAGGATGTTGAGGCCGCTCCCGCCGTCCATCAGTACCTTGTGGACGCGTTTCGTCCCGAAGAGAGGAGCAACCACGAGCGGGTATCTCCCAGGTTGCGGGACATGGTCGGGATGATCGGAGCGATCAAAAGTGATTGGGGCCTCGGACCACTTTAGGTAGGAGGGCACCACAGGCTCCGTGTGACAAACCTCTCGCCGGATCAGCTTTTCGTCGCGCCTCGAGGGGCAGGCCGCCGATCCCCCAACGATCATCAGGACTGCGCCGTCTTCCCTGGGGTAGCCATCGTCATCGTTTGGGCCTCTGGCCCCATCTTGGTTCTCGTAGGGTCTCTTCTTCAGAGTGCCGGCGAGGAAGCTCTTCATGAGCTTGCAGTCCTTTAGGGCGTGCTTGACAGGGCCCTCATGGTTGGTGCAAGGCGCCTCGAGGAGCTTCTCGAAGTGGTCCCTTGGTGCCGGGTTCCCTTTGGGTTTAGCAGTCTTCCGCTCGGCCGCCGCCACCATGCCACCATCGCGCCTCCGCTTGTCCTTCCTTTTCTTCTTGTCGGGTCGAGCGGATGTGCCCTCGCCGACCGCCTCCGACTGCTTGCCCTTGCCCTGAGGCCGATCAAGGGTTGCAGCGACGGCGTCCTCCCCATCGGCGTAGTCGGTGGCGATGTCGAGGAGGTCTCGGATGGTTCGCGGCTTTTTGCGCCCTAGCTCGTGAATGAGGGTCGCGCAAGTCGTTCCGAATCGGAATGCCGCGACGACGTCGGTGTCGGCGGTGTTCGGCAGCTCGGTGCACCGCTTGGAGAAGCGCTTGATGTAGTCGCGCAGGGTCTCGTCTTCTCTCTGGAGGCAGTTGCGCAGATCCCACGGGTTTCCGGGGCGTGTGTAGGTGCCCTGGAAGTTGCCGATGAACGCGTCGCGCAGCTGCGCCCAGCTGTCGATCCTGCCTGCAGGGAGGTGCTCCAGCCATGTCCGAGCCGAGTCAGCGAGGTAGAGTGGAAGACTTTTGATGATGAAGTGGTCGTCTTGCGCCCCGCCCGCATGGCACGCGAGCCGGTAGTCCTCCAGCCAGACGCTGGGGTTTGTGTCCCCGTCGTACTTGGGCACCGTCGTGGGAGCTCGGAAGCGCGGAGGGACCTGAGCGCCGAGGACGCGGGGTCCAAAGGCACGCGGCCCCCTGGGGTCGGGTGACGCACTCCTGCTCCGGTCCTCGCCGCTGTCGTAGCGGCCCCCGCGCCGCCTGTTGTAGGCTCGGCGTGGGCGGTGCTGTGGTGCTCGTCCCGTCGTCTGGCGCCTTCGTCCGCTACGGCCCCGTGATGATGTACAGAGTGCTCTCGATCGGGCTCCCGGGGAGCTCGCTGGCGTGAGGCGGAGCTTTCCGCCTGTTGGACTGCTGCGGTTTCCAGGAGCGCGCGGAGCTGCTGATGGAACCTTCGATCTTCGGGCGCCGCTGGTTCAGGGTGTTCACGGAGCAGGACAGCAGCCGCTGCGAGGTTCTGGGACGCTCGGTTGAAGACCGGCGCGTCGTTGGCGTTGTTGTCGATGATGATGTTATGGTGCACCTCCCGTGCGCGCGCGTGGGCGGCCCCTCCATCCGCGTTCTTGCCAAGCTCACAGTGAAGTCGCCCGCGCTCGTCCTCGAGTTGACGTTGTGCCTCGTCGAGCTCCCGCAGCCGGGTCCGCCGAGCGTCGCCGGCAGGGTCGTTCTTGGGCGGCGCCTTGGCGTCCTTGGGGGCCGCCTTGTCGCCCGTCGAGCTGCTTGCAGTCTGTACGTCCCCGTCCGGAGTGTGGCACATGAAGCACTCGCGGGAAGGGTCGAAGTTTGGCGGAGCCCACCTCAACCGCGGGCTCGAGTTCTGCCCGCCCGTCGCGCCCTTGGCGACTGGAGAGGCGGAAGAGGTGAGTTTCGTCGACGCCGGGGCGACCGTCGGATTGCGTGGCAGGCCCGGCTGTCCCCCCGGGTACATGGCGCCGTAGTAGTCGAGGAAGTCGTCCCAGAGGAGCTGTTCCTCCCCTCCAACTTGGAGGGCGAGGTTGGTGATCATGTAGGAGAGGTTGCGGAAGTGCTCCTGGGTCGGGCTCCGTCCCAGGGCGGCCGCGAGATCCTCACCTAGCAGGTCGAAGACGTAGGCGGTGGCTCCCGTGGTGGCTCGAGAGGGTTTGGGCCACTTGTCATGGATCGTCTTGCCGTCGTCGCCGCGGGCAAGCTTGGGGCGCACGAAAGTAGCCCCGATGATGGGCTCCACCGACTTGCCGAAGACGAAGTCGAGGGAGCCGAACCGCAGGTGATCGCCCGGCGCCAGCGAGGCGCCGCCGTGGGCCATCCGGGCCCTGGTGGGATGTCGTGACACGCGAAAAGCCCCTACCTGGCGCGCCAACTGTCGGGGTTCTCTACCGCCGGCAAGTAAATTTCTACGATCGCGTGTCAGGGTCCGGATGGTGACTCAAGAGACAGGTGATTTAGACTAGTTCGGGCCTCCGGAGAGTAATACCCTACGTCCAGTGAGTGCCATGTTCTCAAGTCCAAGTCTGTAGTAGGGGGTACAAACTAGTCGGGAGAGGGAGAAGGTCCCAAGTCCCTGTGCTGTGTGAGTGAGTATACAGTTTGTCCTGTGTTCGAATGTTCGTCTGTTGTCCGTGTCCCCCCACACCGGTGTCCCTTCGGCCCCTTTTATAGTCTCAAGGGGGAGAAGGGAGCGGGAGGTAAGAAAGAAGAAAATTACAAGGGGAGTTACTGCCCCCGAGGCCTTTAGCTTGCGCCGTGCGCCGAGCCGTACGGGGAGCAGGTGTTGACGGAGTGGGCGCCCCGCCGGACCCGGGATCGTACATCCCGGGTGGTTGATGTAGATGACTTCTCGGGTAGGCTCTCGGGTAGTTTCTGGGTCGTGGTTGACTTGCTTTGGGCCTTCGGGAGTTCCAGGTGTCCTCCTCGGGCTCCAGGTGTCGTCCTTGGGCGCCTGGGGTCGTCCTTGGGCGCCCGGTGTTGCGCATGCGTTTCTCCCAGGACTGTAGCGTTCCTGTTCGGATGAGACGGGCGCCACTGTGGCTGCCGTGGCAAAGGACGGGCGCCCATCATACTCTGGCACGGCGGGTACCAAGTGGGTACGACACTGGATGGGCCGGGACGGAACGAAGCCGAGTAGTCTGGCTGGGCGAGCCGGAGACTCCTCGGAGGCGGAGAACTCCTCGGGCGAATCGGAGAGCCTTTCGGGGGCGGAGAACTCCTCGGGCGAATCGGAGAGCCTTTCGGAGGCGGAGAACTCCTCGGGCGAATCGGAGACTCGTCGGGCGACCTCCGAGCCGTCGGGGCATGGAGAATCCGCTTGATTTGGGTCTTCGGCTTTTGCTTTTGAGGGGTGGATTATCGTGAGGACCCGGGTTAAGGGCTTGATTGGGTACCCCTAATCCAGACCCTCGTCATTTTCCTACCGTACCTTAGGAGAAATTGACCCCTTTGGTTAGCTTTTGGCTTTTGCAGTAGCAAAAGCATGTTGGGAAGCCCAACCAAAGGGGGCCTTAGCCCTGCCGCTACCACAGTTGGTCCTCTTCCTGCCTCCGGCAACTCACAGTTGGTCCCCTCCCTGCCTCCGGCAACTCGCCTAAGGTCGCAAGGGGTGGGGTGGAGATCCATCTCTCTTAGTTTTTACTTTTTAGTAGATTGCGTCCAGTCTAGGGTTAGGATTTCTACGTGACGAATTTTTTGGTATTGGAGATTTGTTTCCTCCTTTTTCTTTCCAGTGACGGCGAAGAGATAGGGTGCATTTGATCTCTCCATGACGACTC
>CM014278.1:97067787-97092508 GCA_004135705.1 Alloteropsis semialata | reverse complement strand
GGGTGTGATTGGGCTTGTTGAGTACTTTTTTACTCACCCTTGTTGTTGTTAATCCAGAAGAAGACCCGGACTTTGTTGAGGACGCTGAATAGGTGGTCGCTTCCGCACCCAGCTTTGCCTGCGGAGTTTGGTCCCGCCCGAGATGGCTTCGCTGTCGCAGAACTCTGATCCTTTGGTTGAACCGGTCTGGTTCATCCTTTGGCTTACCGCCGTAGTTTACCTTTTAGCAGTTCTAGTTTGTATTAGGTGCCCGCTTCCTCGTGGGCTGTAAGTTCTGTACCAACTGTTGAATAAATGTGTATCAGCCTCCTGGGACTGATAATTTGTATCACATTTAGTCTCTGCTTAGGCAGGGGCGCTTCACGCTTCAAGGCTCGGGGGCTACGGCCAACGGACGCACCTCGCGGCGCATCCATTGGGAAACGGCTCTCTTTTTTCTCTCCAGTATCACGCGGTTTTGCTTCCAACCGCAGCAAGCTCGAAGCTCATCAAGATGGCACGACCTCGCCGACTTGTCGCTCAACCACGTACTACTCGGGGGCTTGTCGGGGGTAGACCCCCAGGGGTACCCAGAAGGCGGATTGGCCCGACCAGCGAGGGGCGGCCCAATCCGAGTGCTATCGGGCCAGTTTGTCAGACTGGGTGGCCCACCACTCGGGAGGCCCACCACTCGGGCGAACCGGACGACTACGACGGCGCGCGCGGCAAGGAAGCAGACGGCGTATCCCGCAAGAAGCTCGGAGATCGAGATAAACTAGCCGGAATTATAGGGAAGGATATCTGTAATCGTTATAGGATCGCATCCTTGTATTTCGGGTAGGTTATGATCTCTAGCCGACTTGTAACTCAAGGCAACCGGACTATATAAGGTGCCTTGAGACCCCCCTCCAGAACACGATACGAAACCTAGGACAGAACCCAACTACGGAGATTCTTCAGGAACTTCATACACAGCAATCCATACACCCAACACAGGACGTAGGGTATTACGTCGTCCTGACGGCCCGAACATGTTCAATCCTTGCGTCTTGTGTTACCATCGACTTCTGATCCTCGATCTGTCCCTCGACAAATCAACCACGTAGGCTACCCTGTGTGGACTGCCGGGTCCATAAATCCGACACTACCTGTCATCCAACATAGCATAGGCCATCTTGTATGGACGATAGGTTGGCCCATATATGCTTCTTTCATGATGGCCCTGTTTAATTTCAGGAACTTTGCATTCTCTTTCCACCTTGAGAACCGTGTCAGTTCATTTCTTCTCTCTGTGCACGCGACCCCATGCATAAACTTTTCATCACTTTTCACCATATCACCCCAATTAAACAGGGCCGATGTCATTTGACGAAATGGTCATCAGAAATTATAGTTCTCTTGTAAACTTGTAATGCCAAAGCCGGTTGAAGTTATAGTAAAAATAATTCTTGATTCAATGAATTTAAATCCGACATCCTTCTCTGTCACAGGGAAGATTTGTTTTTTTCACATAAAGTCTATACTATAAAGAGAATAACATTTGAAGACAATTCTCACCAAAAGCCTACCCAGCCTTACCCCTCACAGCTTCCTTAGATGGGCCCACAAGGCAGACCAAAAAGTTTGACGAAGGGGGGGGGGAGAGGGAAATTTTGATAGTTGCAAAATAGCTGCGGCCAAAATTGTTATTTTTTTGTCACCGCGCTTTTTAGTTACCCGCCCGTGTACCCATCATTCAAAATTCCAATCCCGCCCTATTTTCTAGGTATTTGTTTCCTTATTGCCTGTCTGCTAATTGCCTTATCTATACAAAAGGAACCTGTTCCCTTATTGGTTTCCGTACCCGCTCTCAATCCCGCCCACCAATCATGCCGTTTATTTTCCTTGTGTGCCGCACCGCCTGTTTCTCTCCGTGTTTATTTCCTTAATCACAACCCCAAGATCTCGCACCTCTGACCTCCTTCGACCCTTCCTACCCGTTGGCTGTGCCCCCGCCCTCCCGGCCTCCACCATTTGAAACCCTCCCCGATCACACTGTCATCTCTGGTTTCTTTCCTCTTCTCTCGCTTGCCAGCCCTTTTACCGCCTCCGCCGCCGCCTCCTGTTTCCATCTACAACACCCCTCGGTCGGCCCCTCCATCCTCTCCATATTCACCCTCCATCCTATCTCGCGACCCCCGGCGGCAAGCCGCGCCCCTCCCTGCGTCGGCCGGCGGCCCCTGCCTCTCCCCTGCCGCTCCGCCCCTCCCTCTCCGCCGGACGGGCTCCCGACGCCGGCCGCCAGTGAGCTGCGAGGCCGCCCTGCCCCTCCCCTGCTCCCTCCGCTAGGGAGGTGCGAGGCCGCGGCGGCCTCTCGATCTAGGGCGGCAGGGGACTCCAATGGCAGTGGCGCTGCGAGGTTCTCTTTAGCGCCGTCCCCACCACCGCCGCCGTCATCCCCGATGCGGGCTTCGGTGATCGCTGCGGCGCGGTCGGGGGTCATGTGGGGCGGCAACGCGGCATGGGGTTTCGATTGGAGGGGGGAGCTAGATCCGCGGCTGCAGGCTGAGGTCCAGACAACGGAGGAGGACGAAGGAGGCGGCGGTGGCTCATGTTCACGCGCAGAAGGAATGGAGCGGCAGCGGCCCAGCCCGCACCGCTGTGGAGAGGATGCGGCAGCATCGGAAAATAAATTGGTAAGGGCGTCGTGATCTCATTGTCCGCACAATCCTCCTCCCTCTCACAATCTGCTTTGTTGTCCCTCGGGTCCATCCCATGTGAGTTGATCAAATCAGCGCGAGAATGTGAGTAATCCTTCAACTCGGCGGGTAGCTCTGTTTCTTCTTTGTTGTTTGCCTGACAACGGGGAAGCTTTTTGCTGTTGTTGCCGCTTGCGCAGGACGATGGCGAAGGCTGAGGCCGGCACAGGGCGTATCTGGCGTGTCTTGCAGTCGCTGAAACAGAGGCACCTGGCTGAGGAAGGGACGCACAGCCCGAGCCCGGCCATGGAGGCGCTCACATGTCCCTTCACCGCCCATGTAAGGCCAATCTCCTACTCTTCTCTCGCCCTTTCACCAATCTCGCAATGAACTTTCTCTCTGTTTGATCAGACATTCAATTATGCAATCAAATGTGTGCTACTGATGATAGACCTACTGAATTCAACTGTCTGTCACGCTAAAATATGCCATTTTTCTTTTTAAGAAATTTTTGGGATGTCTTGGGTGTTTAGTGAAGGAAAGGTTGTTTTGTTAATTCCTTTCAGGCCTTGGAGTGGAAGGAGAAGGCTGAGAAGCACGAGTTGGTGCTCCAGCAGTGCTACAAAGCGCAAATCCTGCTCTCAAAACAGCTTGTAACTCAGATAGGAGAGGGTAAGGCATCAAAAGCACTGCTCAAAGAGAAGGAGGCGATGGTTACAAGTTTGCAGGCTGAACTTGAGAAGATGAGGTATTAAATGTGATTCATTTTTTTTCTAATCTTCCTCGCAGTCGAGGAGAACATGCATTCAGTGCTTGTGGAAAGTTTTTTTTGCAGCTAAGAGAATGTGCAACTAAAGCAGTCACTTGACGAAAAAACAAAAGCCTTAGATCTTATTCAAGAGCATCAAGCAGTTAAAGCTGAACTAAACAGGCATTAACAAAACTTGAAGCTGCAGAATATGAGAACCAGAGTCTGATTGATCGATGGATGCTAGAGAAGATGAAGGATGCGGAGAGGCTCAACAAGGTACCTTATTTTCCTTTTATTTCAAAAAATGCATGTTTCTTATGTGAGGTATCTGAAATCACGGATTTTTCAAGCATTAAGTTTGTGGTTGCATACGGAGCACCTGACACTGATATGATAGAGAGATTCTTTTAACCTGTTAGCAAAATATATTATTTATCATATTTGCAATGGTCTTGCAATAACCAATGGAGAATCGGATATACTGTCCTACAAGTTTGTTTGGGAGTAAAGGTCTGAACATTATAGTTTCAGTTATTTCCATAGCAGTCATAGCATTACCATGGAAATTTGCACCTGATAGACAATTGAGTATTCTTTTCATTTTGTAGATGGCTACTCCTACTCTATATAAGAAACTAAGGATGCTTACAAATTAAGACCTCCACCAAAACCTTGACTCAATCTATACTAGAAATAATAGTAGCAGCTTTGGTCACAATAATCGTGTTGATCCTGACAACCTCATCGGGGAAATTATTCGTCTTGAGTGTGACTCAGCTATGATTCAAGGTATTGTACAGTGCAGTTCGAATCCAGAGTCATGTTAATTATATGATCTGAAAAAATATTGTGTTGAATTCCCTAAGCAAATTTACTACTTAATTTACATAAAAGATATGTGACTGTTTTTGCAGTTTATGAGGAAACAGCGGGCTGATGGTAAATGACCCGATATTGAGAACAAGAAATGTATTGTTTCTGTCGATTTCTGTGTGCATTTGTGTAGGTTTCTTATTTTACTTCCTTATAAATGTTAGATGACTTTTCTCTTGCATCCACTTGCAGTTGAAATAGGGCCTGGACATACCTGGCTAACTTCTGATGCCAGTAATAGTGGTGAGGTGGTTGCTCCATAGTGCTGTACTCGGAGATGGTTATATTCATTTGGTTTCTTAAAATCTATTTGCTGCCAAAATAATTGAGAAGATCCTTGTGCTGCCAGGTCAATGTTTGAGTACTTTTTTCAGTAGATTAGTTGACGCAGATCTATTTGTTTTCAGATAATTGTTTTTATGATCCACTAATAGATAAATCAGGATCTGAGGTATATCTGTCATCTTCAGATAAGCAGACCTTTTTTTTAATCAAAATGTGAAGAAGGTGCTTTTCTCTTATATTTTTTATTTGGTTCTGCTGATTACCAAACTGAAATGTTGGATCATGATATGCTTATGTTCTATATTTGGTCCTGCTGATTACAGAACTTGGGCTATTGTTTACCTTAGTTCTGATGAAGACTCCCTTTCTAAATCTATTGAATTACAAAGCACTATAAATGCTCTTTAGTGATCTTTATTTGATTGTGATCTGAGTCATCTCTATTTTCTTTTTTTGGTTTATGTTGTTTTTGTATAGATTAAAGACCTGAAAGTCCTTTCCATTGATCATTTGATTCCTGGGATGATGGTTAATGTACGTGTTTCAGTTCTTGAAAATGGAGTAATGTTATCATTTCTTACTTATTTCGGTGGAACATGTTTGGTAGTACCAGGTCATGTATCCTCTGATTGATGAGTCTTGTAATTCAAATATAGTTGGATGTGAATAAGTATCATAGCTACTTACGATGATATCTTGACATATTAATAACTATGATTTTGTATGATTATATAAATATTTTATTTGGAGTAATTTCTTTTTTTATATCACGTGCGGGCCGCACGTGCGGTTCCATGGCTAATGGTCAGGCTCTGATGGATCGCTACTTTCAGTGTAACTCTTGTATCAAAAGCAGTAATATGTAATGATCAAATTGCTCCTTCCATTGTAACTCTTGTATCAAGATCAGTAATATGTAATCCATTTTCTATACTCTTGTATTTTTTGATCACGTGCGTGTCGCACGTGCCCTTCAACTAGTAGCAAATTAGGAAGTCAAGATTATCTTACCCTTCTTCCTCGTGGAAAACAAAGCAATTTTTTTTTTGCAAATCCATATTACTTAGCGACCAAGGTAGCTGGGATGGATTCGGATCGGATACGCATGGAATCGAATCCGGATGTCACCTTTTACCATATTTTAATTCGAATACGAATCGAATACGAATCTTGTCGGATACGAATATGGATACGAATGTTGTCCATTCTTGTCGGATACGAATACAAAACGAATACATCGAATACGATTCGCATTCGGATAGATGGCTTCATCACGTGTTAATTCTTCACGGATACGGATAATATCGGATATTCCACATTTTATTCGAATACGGATATGGATTCGAATAGAAAAAAGTAACGAAAAACGAATTCGGATATTTCCATTTAACATCCACATTAAAATCAAATATAAATACGAATATCCATATTGATGTTTTAGTCGAATACGAATACGGATAATTCGGATGTCTGAACATCCGAATCCATCCTTAGCTGCGCCTGTGACCTGTCCAGCAGCTCCCCTCGCCGTGCGGAACAGCAGCTCCCCTGTGACCGGCCACGGAGTCACGGACACCGCGTCGTTTCAAAGCTACCTCCACCCCATTCTTTCCCTCCCTTTCGCCTTCTCCCGCCTCCCCGTCCAAAATCCCCAAATCCACCGCAGCCACCGCCATGCCTACGCCCTACCGGAATCCCCTCCTCGTTATCGCCTCCGTCCTCGTCGTCCTCCTCACCACCACCGCCGCCGCCCTCTCCGTCTCCACCCCCGTCGAGCTCACAGGTAAGTACGCCTCTGTCTCGCTCTCCGCCACCGGAACACCCAAAGCCCTAACCCTAACCCCTTCCTCTCCGGCGCCCTCTCGCAGTCTCCTCGCACCCGCCGGCCTCCGTCCACCTCCCTTCCGCGCGATCCATCTCCGGTAGCGATGGCGGGGCAACCGGCGGGCCCTACTGCACCCGTGTTCTCCTCGAGGGCCGCCCCTCCCGCGTCCGCGACCCGTCGCGCTTCTTCCACGCGCTTCGCCTCCGCGCCAACGCCACCCGGCCCCACGGCCTCGAGCTCTGCTTCCACCGGTAAGTGAGATGGGGAACTAAACCCCTAACATTTTTGGTGTGTAACTCTAGTAAGTTTATCCCTCTTGTTTAATTGCGCGCTTCGTGTTTGTAGGAATGCCACAGTGGGGCCGTGCAAGTGTGCGGCATCTCAGTGGCAGAAGATGCCCAAGAGCGGGCTCTGGGTGCAAGCCATCTCTCCCTACGACCACCGGATTCTAGATTTCCGAATGCCAGCTGATCCTTCAAGGTCCGTTGTGGTGTCCACCGAGGAAGGTGTGCTCTCTTCTGCTC
Source organism: Alloteropsis semialata (assembly GCA_004135705.1). NCBI lineage: Eukaryota > Viridiplantae > Streptophyta > Magnoliopsida > Poales > Poaceae > Alloteropsis > Alloteropsis semialata. The sequence continues at coordinate 97,085,593 of CM014278.1, read as the reverse complement.
CCTTTGTTTGATGCATTTTGTGTGTGGTGCCTTTTTCTTTCCCAAGTTCTTAATTGCGGAGTGCAATGTATATTTTGCTGTTGTGTATGCAGAGTTCTTGCTCCATAGGGTGGTCTTCTTGGTGCTGGGATTGGTGCTGATGGTGGTGGCACACACATTGAGTGAGTCTGTGGTGTTCTACTATGGTGGAGCCATGACGATTGGCATTTTCCTTGTGATACTGATTATACTCTTTCAGGTAATTTACAATCCTCTGCACTCTGTCCTATATTTAGTGGCAGTTGATCACTTGGACTGATGATTTTTACTGGTAATGGCGGGAGGTGTCATTTTTTGCAAAAGTTAAATGGAATGAACTTACTGTCTAATTTGCAACTGCTAGTTGGATTTTGGAATATTTGAAGTGTCATTTATAAAATGTGGAATAGTCAGAGAAAAATCTTATCAACCCCACCCTTTACTTAAATCACAATATTTCTTCGACATAGGGTTTCTTCACTGTGAAACTGGGCTTTGTAGCTTCTCTGTTAATGTGCTTCAGACGGCAGTAGGGTAGTTAGTCGACATTATTGTCTGGTACAGTGCTACATTCACATAACCATGTTTAGCGAGCTAGGAGTATCCAGATGCTTGTAAGTTTGCTCTGTAAGGATGCATCGTGCTTAATAAATGAATTGAAACTTTGAAAGTAACATCCTTAAAGGAATAAAGGATATAGTCCAACAAATGGAAATGAAATTAATGTTCCATTTCCTTCTTGCCTTACTATTTTCTGTCAGACATCTATTTCTCTCCAGACTTTATAGCCCTTTCCATATTGCGTGCATTTTCATTTATTGTCACTATGACTAATAGATTCTTTGAGACCAAGTTGTTTAACTTGTTGGAACTTGCGGTGTCAACTGCTTTAGTTAGGAGAAGATTGCTAACTGCCATGCTTGTAAGGCGTTGTTGATTGTTATTTGATTAGTTTTTTAAAGTTCCTCTGGGTGGGTGGGTGTGCTTGAGACAAAGTCTGATCTTTCCTGAATGCAGTCACTTACATCACTAGCACAATGCTAATCATGACACCTTTTTATATAAAAATATAATATTTGGCTTATTCAAATCAAGTTGACTTCTGTGTTACCTGTTTTCGAGTCAAATCATTTTGTAAGTAGCACCTGGTTAACTAACCTTTTTTTTCCAATCTACCATTTTTCAGGGAATGAAGCTTTTACCCACTGGCAAAAAGAGTTCTCTTGCTATTTTTGCCTACTCCTCAGTTGTGAGTATTAGTTAGACTATCGACAAGATGTTTACTTCGATTTTGACCTCACGTATCTAGGTCACTGATTTGTGTGAATCTCTCAACGACAGGTTGGCATGACGACGTATTTTCTGCACTATTTGTCGGGTCTGCTGCGCTCATTTCTTGTGGAAATTGGAATTGCTGAAGACATGCATAATCCTGTATGTAAGTTCGTCGTTTGGGTCATCATCAGTGGTCCTTTTGGCTTCTTTTATTTTCACCTGCATTTACATATGGTAGGGGACAAGGATGATTTGCATTTAAACAGTGGTACAATCTCTTGAATTGCTGCATGATTTCCCACTTTTGTGGCTCCTGTATTTCATCTGTTGGTCTGTCTTATAGACATCTATGAAGTATGACTGTGTAATACTTTAACTTTCTTGTCACATTTGTTTACTGTGCTTGTTTTCTTGAGTTCTATTGGGGAATAGTCTAAATTACTTATTTTATGATATAAATCAATGTGATAACATCAAATTATTTAGAATATGTTATCTGTCAATGTATTTGTCTTATATTCTATTGATAACTTGGTATTTGTATCATGGCACTAAATTGTCCCATGGGGGTATTGTTAATGTTCAACATTCAGTAATATTGTCCTGTTTAGTTTTTGTTTCTACCATTTTTCTTATGATAAGCTAATGCTAAAAGTATATTATTGCAGCTAGGAATATTTCTTCTGGTATTGGTCATCTTAGCTGGAGCCTGGTTTGGTTACTGGGGTGTCCGTAAACTTGTCCTGACAGAAGATGGATCTGTGGACGTGGGTGTCGCTTATTTTGTTGAGTGGGCTATCTTGATTATTTCAGCCGTTATGATCCTCCAGGTATTAACTCTGTAACAGCCTACTGTTGTTTGAACATTTTAGTCATTTGCTTACTTTTTACTGACATGATAATTCTCTATTCTTCTGTCCCTGCAGAGTTCTCTGGACTATCTCTTTGCATTTGCAGCTTTGATCTTTTGTGTAATCATCAAAGCAATTTCAAGAATTGAGGGAAAGTCGAAATTTTTAAGCTATTTATCATGGTATTATAGACTCTATACTTGATATGTCAAATATCAGTGTGATAGGTTCCAATATTTGGTTTTTTACTCATAGTTTTTGGCACAATGTTAGACATAACTTAGCAGTTGGGATACACTTTTTCATTGGTAGTGTTGAGGTCTTGATATCGGATCAATTTTGCTACTATAAGAATATACTATTTCGTCTATTCTTTATTATTTGGCATTTTAGGTGTGGAAAGTTTTGTCGTTTGATGTTTATAGGATTTTGATAAGAGGCCTCAACTGCCCATACCTTATTTACTATTTATTTAGGTAATATTTGGAATTAAGCTATTACAACACTCTATTGAAATCTCTGCAGAACTGTAGCAGATCTTCCAAATGGGGTGTGTACACTATTGTATAGGACCCAGTCTCTTCCTTCATTGGTCACTAGGATTAAAGATGTGTAACTTAGGAGAGGGGCACATTTGATCAGATAGCAGAAGTAGTAGTACTAATTTAACATACTTCTTAGGACCACACATTCTTTTGACCAGACTGTCAATGAGACCATGGTTTAAGAAAAATCTTGAAAAACATGCTATTTGGCATTTCTATCGTAAAACTACACTTGTTCGTGACTTTGTGATCCAGTCAACAGATTCTAAACAATCGTTCACACTTGTAAGACACACATGGTATTTTTGTGCCACGTGGATCTGGATACCTGGTCTAGGTGGATAGAAGCCATTGAGGAACCCAATGCCATTTTAGTCTCACACATTTACTACATGCAGCATCATCAGCACGAGGAATAACTTAGCCCACCTTTATTGTTTGCATCTGTTTCCCCTGGGACTTAACTTCTTTCAATATAACCATGATATAATGCTTGTTCTATTACAGGGATGATTGACTTACTGCTAAGAAACTTGTCTCAAATATACGTGGATAAGTAAAAAATAAATAACTGCTAAGATGCTTGTTCTATTACAGGGATGATTGACTTACTGCTAAGATGCTTGTTCTATTACAGGGATGATTGACTACGTGGATAAGTAAAAAATAAATAACTGAGAAACATGAAATATACAAAATGAATATTTAGATTTACCTATAGCAACTAAAATCCTGTAATACTAGGTATTGGGACCTTTTTGGTTTATATGCCGAGGAAGTTACATTTTTTCCATGTTATTATGGCCAGACACTTTTTTATAGCGTGGCCAAGACAGTATTCTTTAGCTTTCCTGGGAAGTGACAGCTAAATTAAATGAATGCCTCTCTGCAGGGGATTTCCCGGTGGAACTGCAAGGCATTCTTCTCGTTATGGAAATTTGGGTGAAGAGTATTCTAGCATGAATGGGGCTCACCAAGATGGATTTGGCAAGCTCCATGGTGAATACATGAGGCATACACCGAGAAGAAATTCATCTCTTGCAGGTTTGTCATTTATTTTTGTTGATGCTCCAGCTTAGTATTCTTATATATAACTAAACAACTTGTTATCCTGCTTTTCCAGGCTCAGCAAAGACCTTGTCAAAAGGTGCTACAAGAGATAGCTATTATTCTACCTTCCACACTACTAATGAGAGGAGGCAATTCTCGAAAGAGGAATACGAAGCATTCACCAGAGAGGAGACAGATAAAGCCATGAAACAACTGCTGTCCTCACCAGATTTCAACAGGTGGGCGTTGGATAATGCAAACAGGATATCTGTGACTCCACCAGGAGGCAGCTACAGCAGCCGCAGCAGCAGCCAGCAGCGGCAACGTTTCTTAGGATTGTTTTGAGCTGTGTGTGTTTTGTGCTTGCGGTAATATGAGTGGTTCCATGTGAGTTCGTGTAACAAGGATAGGATAGGAGATGAGTGCTGCCACGTTTTGAAGTGGCAGCAAATTTGTAGAATATTGTGTAGCTTGGTCACTACGTAGCTCCAAATGGCTCGTGTATCTTGTAACATGTAGACATGTAGTGCGACGGTGAATGAATCTCGAGTTGCCTTGATCATCAGTATGGATAACAGGATAGGGTGAAAGTAGTAGTATTCAACTAATCCAAGTCGTTCTGTGCTTGCACAGGAAGCAAATGTTTTGTAGTCTTATGTGCAGTTAGTTTTTTTATTTGCAGTTTGATCGTGAGGATTGAAGGAAAAACTACCACTGCTGTCTGAATTAGTCATCTGTCATGCATAAGTACGGATGGTATCTGTTACAGCCTGTTCGGTTGGCTGGTGGCTGATAAGCCAAGCGAACAGGCTGACTAGTGTTTCTACACTTTCTAACTTCGCCTTCCAGAGTTCAGTACCAATCGGCCTTCAGGCCGGCCATGTTGCTTGCTCGAAAGCACAAAGGGTCTTGTCTCATGGAGGAACCATGGAACATGGTGGGTTTGCAAAACTTTCCATGCAGGGTAGAGGCCACTGGTCGGTAGGTTGCAGCCAAAAAAAAAAAAAAACCCTCCAGGATAAGACAAAAAAAAGTGTCCTTCCTAAATCACAAATAAGTACTCCTTCTGTCCTGGAATAAAAGGTATTCTGGGTTTGTCCTAAGTCAAACTTTTAAAAGTTCGGCCAAGTTTATAGAGAAAAATATTGACATTTAGCAAATCAAATAAGTAAAATATTAAAATATCTTTCATAATGAGTCTATTAATACTCATTGCATGTTATAAATATTATTCTTATTTTCTAGAAAGTTGATCAAAGATTATTTAGTTTGACTTAGGGGGTGTTTAGATGGCCAACTTTTGCATAAATTGCAGCATCGAAAAATTGCTATAACATCCAAAATACGTTGTTGCAGCATCTACACCAACCACAAGAAGTTCTATCAACAAAAACATCTCAAATAAACTATGTAAACTTGGAAGGATCATCTGATACAAATATTTCAATTGAAATGTTTGCAACAAACTCATAGGTTTATTGCAACAGATTGAAACAATTACGAAAAATGCATGCAAAATCCATGTAGATGCTCTATAACACATGTAAAATGTGGTTGCTAGTGGTGTGCATGAGTGGAGAGAAGCCATTGTTAGCGCTCCTATCACCATTGCCGATCGCTATAGCCAAAAGGAAGGACAATTGAGCTTAGCAGCGATGGCAGTTGCTCCCAGTTTGTTATTGCTAAGGCTCATTCACTCCTCCACCCATTTTTCCACTCCAGTGCTTTACTCTAATTCTCGATACAAGAACGGATAGTTGTCCATGTTGGTGGTCCCGACCCTCCACTACCGAAGTGCTTGAAGAAGAGGGCTTGCCGGTACCTTTAAGCAACATAATATCCACCTTTATGCATTATCATACAAATACATGTCGCTCCACCCTGCATGAGTCTCTAGCTCGGTCGACGTGGATGACAACAAGCTCGGCTTTGGGTAGGTGATAGTGGGAGAATGTGAGTCATAGTTTAGGATGCATATGCACGGTCCAGAACGAGGGTGAGCGAGTAGTTTAACGTGTCAATCCAACGGTAGCAGACCAAGCATTAACAATTTAATACAATGCCATCCAAAACGATGCGAGCGTCGACCCTTGAGAAAAAATGGCATACCTCCGTTTTACGCCCATAAAAATTAGATGCTTTTTCGAAAGACATACGTCTATTAAAATTGAATGGAGTGAGCACAGTGGAAAAAACAATAGTCACCAACCTCTCTTTGCTCCCCTCTCAAAACTTCCTCCTACCAAGAACACCTCGGCTTCTCTTTAACCCGTTTCCACTTAAAACTCCACCCAACACTAACTCAAACTATTGGCGACCAACCTTTCATCCCTCGACGCTCGATCTTCATCCAGATGTCGGATCATTTTGTTCAAGATATGACCATTGTGTCGCCATCCTAACTCCCCTTCCATGTCCACGCAACCAAAGAGACTTTGTGCCACATAAACTAATGAACCCCCGTCTTAAGCTAGACTTTGTGTCCAAATTGTTTAGGAAAAAGTGGCATCCCCGTGACAGCCGTGCGGCGTAGAATAAGGCGGTGCCTGTGTCCCTCCCACATCTCTCGCTACCGCCTCCGGCGCTAACGCTAAGCTCAGTGCTCACGTCGGCCTCGGCCCCACTTCCGTGTCTCCATCCACCACCGCATCAGGCATCGCCACCATTCACCAACCCCACCGCGGCGCACGTGCGGGATCGCGGGGCGCCTCATCCCTCTCCATTGATCCCATCCATCCACATCACCCATCGATCAGACCCGTGCCGTGCCACCACTCTAGCAGAGGCGGAGCAGAGCAGAGCCCCGCGCGCGCATCCAACCTCTCCTCTCCCGGACACCCGCGCACGGACGGAACCCACCAGTTTCCGCTAGAGCGCGGCGGGAGCCCGATGGGATCGCTCACGAGGGCGGCGGAGGAAGGGACGGCGGCGGCGGAGGCGGCGGAGGCGGAGGAGTGGTCCGACGAGGCGGTCGTCTACGTCAACGGCGTCCGCCGCGTGCTCCCCGATGGCCTCGCCCACCTCACCCTGCTGCAGTACCTCAGAGGTCGCTCTCTCGCTCTCCCTTTCCGCGTGTGTTTTTTTTTCCTACTTCTGTCGAAGCACGCCGAGGATTAAAATTCGCTCGAGCAGTTGGTGGGTGTGGTGGCCCGTCGGTACGGGAGTTTTACCGCAACCGCACAGATGCGCTTTTGGCTGCGCGCTGGTCCCAGATTGGGATCCGAATCCGCTGGAATCTGTCGCTTGCTTCCCTTTCTTCTTTTGGGCGAGAGAATTTAAAGTGGAGCTTCATGTTAGTGGAGGTACTGCGCGAAGCTGTCCCAGGCTGGGAGCTTGTCACGCTATCGAATTGGAATTGCCGTGGCACCAAGACCTTAACTACTTACTGCATTCAAATTTGTTGTTGGCGGCGGCGATGACGTGAGACAGTTTCAAGTAGGATTGGGGAAGGATGAGGGCCTGCACACATTTTTTTTTGTTCAGTTCGTTGGGTTAGTGCCTCGACGCATACTGAAACTTGGAAACTAGTCCATCCGTTCTAAATTATAAGTCATTCCAACATTTTGGAGAGTCAAACTATTTTAACTTTGACCAAAATTATAGAGAGGACCACAAACATTTATGACACAGAATAGATATACTATGAAAATATAAATAATGAATAATCTAATGATACTTATTTGGTATGATAAATGTTGGTATTTTACTGTAAAACTTGGTCAAACTTGAGATGGTTTGACTTTCGAAGAAAGTTGGAATGACGTGTAATTTGGAACGGAGAGGGTATTACCCAGCAGTTTACTGAACAGCAGGGCTAGGGGGCCTATATAACAAACTTCCTGCTCTTATGACCCCACTGGTCATTCAGGGCATAGCTGATTCAGTATCAAGCATGCTCTTCTTGCTTTCTTTCCAACAGATGCTATTTAGCTGATCCATTGGAAGGTTGGATATCTCCATTCACTTTAGGGAAAGAATCCAGTAGTTACAGAGAAATAGTATGTGTTGATTGTGGAGCACATGTGGGACATCTTTCCTTTTTTGTTTTGTTTTGTGCAGTCCAACAATACGTGCACATGCTTTTGCTGTGTTTGGATGCGACTATCTGCCCCAGCACTATTCATTCTGTATGTACGCCTTCACTACAGGGAAGATACCAAATCTTGCACGAGAGACTGCTCAGTCATCTCTCTAGATCTCTCTTCACGCCGTAATCTAGTTGATATTACAAGCATTTGGATAAGACTGCATCAGATGTGCCCTAGGAGTACTTTCTTGTGATCATAAATTTAGAAAGGTACCTCTAATGTTCGGCTAGTTCCAGCAGTGCTCCGAAATGTTTTGTTTTCTATTTTTTCCCCCAAAATGCTTCCCTTGTTTTGTTTAGAGGTACTGTATTTTCTTGTAAAACTACAGAAGTTTGCAAAATTGGGCTTTTGAAACAGAACACAGGTCACATCCTTTTGAGAAATTCCTCATACTAGGTTGCTTATCGAAAATAGATAGTATCACAGGTTCATGTTCTGTTTCTTAAATACTTATTTATGATGTTAAGTCCATTTATCTTACCTACACAATATTAGTATCAATAGACAATCAGTTTTTTCCATTGTTCTACTGGAAGTTGGGAAGAAAAACTGGAGCAACAGAGACAAATGCAATGAGCTTTTTTTTCGTTTAATTGTTTTTACTGGTAATTGGGCAGTAAATCGTACCAGCCGATGAGTTGGAACCAAATTTAAGGGAAGCTGACAAAGAGGATGATTACCTATTCATTGTACACAAATTTTGAACCAAGCTGCCTATCCCTATCTCCAACTCTTTATCTACCAGTGATCTAAGAATCATTAAATGTTAGCTAATTTTAATATCGTCTATTCAGTTTCATAGATTGTCTTTTTAGTTTGCATCTATCTGTGCAATTAGGTCCAAAAATAGTACCATAGCTACTTTTCAGAAGGTTGGATTTAGCTTCTGTGATTCTTGGACAATATCACAGATATTATTTTATTTCATGGTTTGCAGCACTTCTCTTAATGTTTTTCTAACTATGCATTGTAGATATTGGCCTTCGAGGAACAAAGCTGGGATGCGGCGAAGGTGGTTGTGGAGCCTGCACTGTCATGGTCTCTTGCTATGATCGAACTACAAAGAAATCACTGTAAGGACCATATTCATGTACCAAATAATGCTTTCTGCCCTATCTCTTCTGTCTGAAACAACTTAAAAGTGTCAGGCGACAACAGAAATATATCTTAAGGTTTATCCTTCTTTATTTTCTTGTTTCAAAAAGTGGCTTCTCATGGTATGTAGAATCCTGTACTTGTTATGCGTGTTTTTTTTTTGTATTTTATGTGTATTATACTGGCTAGAAATCGAGCTTCATGTAAAAAGCGTGAGCTACTTCATTCAGGCATTTTGCAATCAACGCATGCTTGGCTCCACTTTATTCTGTGGAAGGAATGCACATAATCACAGTCGAGGGAATTGGAGATCGCCAGCGAGGTTTACACCCAGTTCAGGTGATGCACTGTTCTTGTGTGACTTGTATGAGAACTGCTGCACGTACAACTGTTTGAGTACAACTTGGTCCAACGGTTGAAATCACCTGGATGGGAAGCACATCAATCCATTGGATGGTTTAGAGTGCATGATTGTATTAGAATTGTACTCAAAATGGTTGTACGTGAAACATTTCCCCTTGTAGATATTCATGTGGCACCTGCTCATATATCTAGAAGAAATGCTTTAGCTAGAAGCATAGAATGAAAAGTGGAACCAGTCATTGAACTACTTGGGCTACTGGTTCACTGGTTCTGTGGTCACTGGGTCAACTAGTTTAACGGGGCCTGCAATATTAGTTATTTAGCATGTTCATTCAATTCGTAGCATACCAATTAAGTGGTCTGGATGGTCACTAGAGCTAAGTTGCTATTTATTTTTTTTACACCACCAGTCTTTTAGTCGGACCAGATTGGCAAGGCTGCCGATTCTGGTTTTCTCTGGTTGTTGAACCAGGTCCATTTTTTGCACTGTGGCTAGAAGACATCATTTAATTGATGTTTCCATTAATGGCTGATTTTTTTCTCGAACATTAATGGCTGATGAAACGGCTAATATGGAAGATATTGAGGCCCGTACAGGGCTATGACATGGTGTCTTTGTATGGTTAGGGTCTTATGGATTCTATTGAAACAATGCTATATTTCTATGAATCCAATGCTGTAAATATGTACTCTGGTGGATTTCTGGTTCAAGTCAAGTCTTGATTCCAATACAAATCAATTCTGCCCAAGACGAACATGACACATTTATTAAACAGATTGACACAGCATTACATGATCAACATGTCAAATATTAATTGTTAGTAGCACAACGTGTTTGTTGACATGATATAGATACCAAATAGGTCAAATTATAGCATTTCCTCATAACAAAGAAATATATCTAAAGCATATGTAACTGTCACTGAAACAAGATTATTTCGACAGGCATTCGATTTGTGCTGAGCCTACCCTCACTTGCTCATGTTGTATTGTTTGTGTCAGTATCTCAGCGGTCAATTAGGCAAACAGAACCCCCACGATTCATTAATTGCATCTTGTTGTATCAGACTGTTTATGACCCAAAACACTAATTGTAGTAATCCGACACTTGCACAAGCTCTCATCTCTTTTTCATATTTAATTTAAACAAATTTGATAATAGACAAAGTGGATGAGTGCTCTCAAAGTTTGCTAGCTCTTGTCATGTCCTCTGTTCATTCCTTCCCAACCTGTGCCTCCTTTTCTATCGTGATGTTCTACTTTCCTTGCAGGAATGTTTAGCCAAGGCACATGGTTCACAATGCGGGTTTTGCACCCCTGGTTTTGTGATGTCGATGTATGCATTGCTGAGATCTAGCAAAGAGCCTCCTACTGAAGACCAGATCGAAGACTGCCTTGCGGGAAATTTGTGTCGATGTACTGGCTACCGGCCAATTATAGATGCTTTCCGTGTGTTTGCCAAAACAGATAATTTGGTGTACACCAATTCATCTTCAGAAAACACAGATGGGCAAGTTATCTGCCCTTCAACTGGGAAGCCATGTTCCTGCAAGAATGAAACAGATGCCAATGTTCATGAGTCCTCATTATTGTCGTCTGTAGAAAGATATTCACCTTGTTCATACAATGAAATTGATGGAAACACATACAATGAGAAAGAACTCATCTTCCCCCCAGAACTTCAGTTGAGAAAAGTTATGCCACTTAAATTAAATGGGTTCAGTGAGATCAGGTGGTATAGACCTCTTAAACTAAAACAAGTATTACATTTGAAATCTTGCTATCCAGATGCAAAGCTTATCATTGGTAACTCAGAGGTGGGAGTCGAAACGAAGTTTAAGAATGCCCAATATAAGGTCATGATCTCAATTACTCATGTTCCAGAGCTTAACACTCTCAAAGTTAAAGAAGATGGCATACACATTGGTTCTGCTGTAAGACTTGCACAGCTTCAAAATTTCCTTAAAAAGGTTATTGCAGAATGTGATTTGCCTGAAAGTTCATCATGCCAGGCAATAATACGTCAGTTGAAATGGTTTGCAGGAACACAAATCAGGAATGTTGCTTCTGTTGGTGGTAACATTTGTACTGCTAGTCCAATATCGGACCTAAATCCACTTTGGATGGCTGCAGGTGCAAAGTTCCAGATAATAGATGTGAACAGCAATGTTAGAACTACGCTTGCAAAAGATTTCTTTCTTGGTTACCGTAAAGTTGACATAAAGCCTGATGAAATATTGCTTTCTGTTATACTGCCATGGACAAAGCCTTTTGAATATGTGAAAGAATTTAAACAGGCACATAGAAGGGAGGATGACATTGCTTTGGTGAATGCTGGAATGCGTGTGTATTTAACAGAAGCAGAAGGAAAATGGATTATATCTGATGCCTCAATTGTCTATGGAGGCGTAGCTGCAGTTCCACTTAGTGCTTCAAAGACTGAAAACTTTCTTACTGGAAAGAAGTGGAGCTCTGGGTTGTTGGATGATACCTTCAATCTGTTGAAAGAAGACATCCCTCTGTCAGAGAATGCACCTGGTGGAATGGTTGAATTTCGCAGATCACTAACTTTGAGTTTCTTTTTCAAATTTTTCCTTTCTGTTACTCATGATATGAGCATGAAAGGATTGTTAGAAGATGGGTTGCATAAGGACCATGATGTATCAGCTATACAGCCTTACAGTAGGCCTGTTAGTGTTGGAACTCAAGGTTATGAAATAGTGAGACAAGGAACCTCGGTAGGCCAGCCAACAGTTCATATGTCAGCTATGCTTCAGGTATTATCAATCAATTAGCATTGTACACTCTGAATTTTGATCTATGTATTCGTTTTGATTACATTGACAATAGAAGCAACCATCCCTAGTCAAACGACTTCCCCAATGATTAGTTTACATCCTGTAGCATTTAGGGACAGAGGTTCCGTAGATCTGTCCTTCCAGACACCTTATTTAAAAATAACTAGTAGACACTGAATATTTTGAAGTTGATAAAAAACGAAAACTGGCAAGGGCTGCAACCATCTAGCTCATCAAGTGCTTTGTTTCCGCATTCACGTTGCATGCCTCCATATATTTGTCTTCATGTCTTCTATGCCTGTATTTTGACTTTTTAACGCATTGGGTCAATGAGGGCATAATTATCCTCCTTTGTCCTTTCTTTTGCTTATGTTGGCTGTAGTATTGGGGATGTTTTGAACAAAACCTGCTGATTAACCATGCCTATCTCAATGATGTACCTGGTCCTTTAGGCAGCTGTGATCCCGAAACCTGCTGATTAACCACTGCTTTCTTAATTCTATCATGAAAATTTACAAACAAGGAGTCATCAAGTTTAACTTTGGATCCTTGATCTTCAGCAGTTGCAATTGTCCATGCATCTCCTATCTGTGTGAATCTTTGGTAGAGGAGAGATGTATATACTCCATTCATGCCATGAACAAGATGTATAGTTGGAACTTCGAGCTAGAATAGCCAAATAATTTTACCTTCTGCTATCCTCTTTGATTTATTTGTCTGCTGCTGCATTAAGAGCATGTTTGGTTTCCCTATTCCGCATAACCTATCCGTGCTGGTAAGGAATTTTTTGCTTGGGGAGTTTGACCTATTTTGCGTCTATCAAACCAAGGAAACTCCTGGCTCGGATGCTGAGGCTAGGGAGCCAAACACTTCTTTCCCAGTCCATTAACATTGCTGGGAAAATTAGAAATGATAATCTGCCAAGCTACAATTGTGATCTTTGCTCGGGTCAGCATGGAGAGACTATTTCATATGTTCTTCCAATGCCCATTTGCTTGAGGTTGTTGGGACCTGGGATTATCTCTGCCCCTGCAGATCCCCTAATTTTTCAGTTAATGATGCTTCCAAAGGTCTATGTGCTCACTTGAATTCCCTGTTATTTTTTGACATAATTGTTTCAAGTTAGGCAAGAGAACTAAACATGCCCTAAGTTCCTACATCCTTTTTTCATGAACCGTTGCTATTTCTTTTTTATTGAAAAGGTTGCCCAATATCATAACGTCCTTTCATTTGCTATATCTTCCACTGTGCTAGGTCACTGGTGAGGCTGAATATACTGATGACACGCCGACACCCCCTAATACTTTGCATGCTGCTCTGGTGCTGAGTAAGAAGGCTCATGCTCGCATATTGTCTATTGATGATTCAATTGCCAAATCTTCCCCTGGCTTTGTTGGGCTGTTCCTTTCCAAAGACATTCCCGGTACTAACCATACTGGAGCAATCATCCATGATGAGGAGGTTTTTGCATCAGATGTTGTTACTTGTGTTGGTCAGGTAGCTGCTGCTTGATCTGATATTTTATGCATACTGTCACTGATTTAGATATTACTTTTGTAAAATGTCACACTTTGTTAATTCTTCAGTTACATCTCTTTCTTTTCATTGACAGATCATCGGAATTGTTGTAGCTGATACCCATGATAATGCAAAAAGTGCCGCCAACAAAGTACATATTGAATATTCCGAGCTACCAGCAATTTTATCAATAGAGGATGCTGTCAAGTGTGGAAGCTTTCATCCAAATACCAAGCGATGCCTTGGAAAAGGTGATGTTGAACAATGTTTCTTGTCTGGTGCATGCGACCGAATTATATCAGGAGAAGTGCAAGTTGGAGGTCAAGAACATTTTTACATGGAACCTCAATGCACTCTTGTCTGGCCAGTTGATTCTGGAAATGAAATTCATATGGTCTCATCTACTCAAGTATGCTTTGTTCCTTCGAGCTTTAAATTCACGATGCAAGGCATAGGTCTCAGTGTTTTTGTGTTTCTGGATAGTGAGTTCTTTTAAAAAACAAATAACCTATATAAAATGGAACATCAAAGCCAATCCTGACCTGTACCTGGAGATTTGCAAAAGTAATTTCATAGGACTGGTTTAACATAAACATGTGCAATCCCCGACCCCTTTGATGGAGAGTCATGGGTCAGGGACAGCAGCCGCCATAAGTATGTGGGCTGTGGCACCCAATTTTTTTTTCTCGAACATAAAGGAAAACTGTCACTTTCATTAAGGAGATGGCAAATAGTATGTGGGCACCATTTTATCAGGTTCATCTGGTTTGGTAGGCAGATCAGCTCCTGCAGCTGTTCATTTCCATGATAGCCTGAAGTATTTACATTTTCAATAGCCCCATAATTGTTCACTATCAATTTAAAAATATTTGTCATGGACCTTTGCAAGTTTAATATTTCTACTAGAAAAAAGGTTCATCTCTTTCAGTCCCAGAATGTTCTTCCATCTGTATCTTCGGTTGAACTGTGATCATTCACATTGACTAGAATAGATTTCCCCATCTTTCTTTCTACATTTTGTTTTGGTTATGGACCATTGCAAGTCTGGCCTTACTTTTTGTCAGGGTACAACTCACCAGGTGCATGGTCATGCTACTGCCATAGTGTCTCCAGGAACTGCCACATGTCCTAGACTGCTCTAACAGCCATGTGGAAGCTACCTTCCTGTCATAGTACCGATATTGTTATTTTGCATGCATACTTTCACTGAGGTCAAGATAAGATGCTGTAGAATCTATGTCACGTTATGTAGGTTGCTTTATATTTTGCCACACATATTTTAGGCTATCTGTCTTAGGAAAAAAGAGCTGATAGAATGTACTTCTATCTTGCAGTCTCCCATGCTGTGTGTTTGTATTACACTAATTGTACAGTCACTGTTGTTTGACAAATTGTTTCTTTATATCTAGGCTCCTCAAAAGCATCAGAAGTATGTTGCTAATGTACTTGGTCTTCCACTATCAAAAGTAGTCTGCAAGACTAAGCGCATTGGTGGTGGATTTGGTGGAAAAGAAACCAGATCCGCAATATTTGCTGCGGCGGCATCTGTACCTTCATATTGTCTAAGAAGGCCAGTAAAGCTTGTTCTGGACAGAGATGTTGACATGATATCCTCTGGACAGAGGCACAGTTTCCTGGGGAGATACAAGGTAGCAAACTTAGACAGTATATATATCTCTTATAGTTTCGTCAGAGAAAATAATAGGCCATGCCTTGCTGTTAATTGTGAATGCTGCGCTGATCGTTGAATACTTTGCACAGCTGTCATGTAAAGAGTGAATTCTCAACTTTTTCCGTCCCTTTCGTATTTATGATTAACTAACGTCCCATCATTCTTTTAGGTGGGATTTTCCAACAATGGCAAGATACTGGCCCTAGACCTGGAAATTTATAACAATGGTGGTAATTCACTTGATCTGTCCCTTGCGGTTCTGGAGCGTGCTATGTTTCATTCGGAAAATGTCTACGACATATCTAACATCAGAGTCAGTGGCCAAGTATGCTTTACAAACTTCCCAAGTAACACTGCTTTCCGAGGTTTTGGTGGTCCACAAGGCATGTTGATTGCAGAAAATTGGATTCACCATATAGCTTCAGAACTCCAACGAAGTCCTGAGGACATAAAAGTAAGCATAGAACTCTCTTTGCATGGTCTATCCTTCTCATGCTACTGTGGGATTAACTGATTGAGACATTGAGTGTTGACAGGAGCTTAATTTCCACAATGATGGAACTGTGCTGCATTATGGCCAGTTGCTCCAGAATTGTAAAATAAGTTCAGTGTGGGATGAACTAAAGGCATCTTGTAATTTTGTGGAAGCACGCAAAGCCATTAGAAGTTTTAACAGTAATAATCGATGGAGGAAGCGGGGAATTGCCATGGTTCCCACAAAATTTGGCATATCCTTCACTGCGAAATTCATGAATCAGGTGAATAGCGTCCTTTCCTGAACTTCACCATTTCTACTAGACTATTACTAAATGGACACTGTGAGATCATTGAACCTTTTGTAGTTTTGGATATTTGATCTTTGCAGATTCCTTAAATGTGTGATTTAGGTTCGACCATTATCAATTATTTGAATAGGGTAAACTATAGATTCACATATATTTTTCAGTCACAACTGCCATAAAATGTGGTGCCTTCAATGAAGTCCTTGTTTCCTGGTTGCATGTTTATTATTTGGTTTTGGTTGTGTTATCTCACTGTTTCAAGAGCCAACTTGAACTTGACTGCCTAACTTGGAAAATATGTTTGCACTGCGGTAATCAAGTAGCACTGACCTTAATTAGTGTGGATTTGGCACTATGATGGTTCTCTTGTTTATTTGCTGCATTATTCTCCACCAGTAGTGTCCTGATTTTTGGAACCCATATTTAGATATCTTATAGTTCTAAAATTGTCAAATAAGCAGTAGCCTTAGATACGACATTGATTTAAATTCTTTGCTTCATCATTGTTATCAGTCTAACATAAGTTTGATGGGTTAACAATGCAGGCTGGTGCGCTTGTTCAAGTTTACACTGATGGCACTGTCTTGGTAACACATGGTGGGGTTGAGATGGGACAGGGTCTGCACACGAAGGTTGCTCAAGTTGCTGCTTCGTCATTCAATATCCCTCTTAGCTCAGTATTTATCTCAGAGACAAGTACCGATAAGGTGAGGCTTGCCACATGGATATACTCCCCTTTACTCTGCATAATTGTATCACTTTCTAACAAGAATGGGGTTATCAATGATGCATTACGTAATTCAGGTTCCAAATGCATCACCAACAGCTGCCTCTGCCAGTTCAGATTTGTATGGAGCTGCTGTTTTGGATGCCTGTCAGCAAATCAAGGCTCGAATGGAACCCATTGCTAGCAGGGGAAACCACAACTCATTTGCTGAGGTACTATCATCTCTTGTCCTGTGTCAAGTAAAAATACTACAGTTTCTTTTATTCTAATCTGAATGGGAACCATCATTGAACTGTGGTAACTATAGGTTCGTTTTGACACTTCATCTTTACTAGCTTGTGCTATTTCAAGTATTGAGCCATCATTTCATCATATGCTCGCAGCACTCTGATCTGTACAATATGTTCTTTATGGCATTTTGGGTATTTCAGCTTAATGTTAAGTTGTTAACTGACGTTATGTTAGGATAATCAAGTTAACTGTTTCAAGTTTTCGACAACCTTTTTTTTAACATGCTCTCAGTATTTGCATATGTAGGATGTGGTTGCTTTCTTGTTATTGTATGCTGGTAAGCCAATAGCAAGGTAACCAGTGCATGTATCAATGGCCTGGTAAACTATCAAGCCGTATAGTGGAGTGTAAGCACATATAATAGCTTAAACTTTGACACTTGCTGGTTCTTTGCTATAGCAGAGCATGAAAGTGATTTCTGGTCTTTAACACGTGTTCTGAATAGGATACCATGCTTTGATATCGTTGCACAAAATTATGTGATCAATTCTGATCTTCCATGGGTATGACTTGTTGATACCTGTTAATCGGGAATTAACACCTCCACAATACTCACATTGGCCGTCAACTCAAATTAGAATTGGTGAGAAGCTGGCGTTAGGAATTTGCTGGTTTTCACTGGTTCTTAGATCTGGATCTTCTCGTATAAGTTTACAAAGTGGATCAAGTACAAGGTGGTCAGCGACACCAAGTCGGCCACAGCCGCCAAGTTCATTGAAGAGATAACCCACTG
>CM014278.1:97045674-97066787 GCA_004135705.1 Alloteropsis semialata | reverse complement strand
GCTTGCAAAAGATTTCTTTCTTGGTTACCGTAAAGTTGACATAAAGCCTGATGAAATATTGCTTTCTGTTATACTGCCATGGACAAAGCCTTTTGAATATGTGAAAGAATTTAAACAGGCACATAGAAGGGAGGATGACATTGCTTTGGTGAATGCTGGAATGCGTGTGTATTTAACAGAAGCAGAAGGAAAATGGATTATATCTGATGCCTCAATTGTCTATGGAGGCGTAGCTGCAGTTCCACTTAGTGCTTCAAAGACTGAAAACTTTCTTACTGGAAAGAAGTGGAGCTCTGGGTTGTTGGATGATACCTTCAATCTGTTGAAAGAAGACATCCCTCTGTCAGAGAATGCACCTGGTGGAATGGTTGAATTTCGCAGATCACTAACTTTGAGTTTCTTTTTCAAATTTTTCCTTTCTGTTACTCATGATATGAGCATGAAAGGATTGTTAGAAGATGGGTTGCATAAGGACCATGATGTATCAGCTATACAGCCTTACAGTAGGCCTGTTAGTGTTGGAACTCAAGGTTATGAAATAGTGAGACAAGGAACCTCGGTAGGCCAGCCAACAGTTCATATGTCAGCTATGCTTCAGGTATTATCAATCAATTAGCATTGTACACTCTGAATTTTGATCTATGTATTCGTTTTGATTACATTGACAATAGAAGCAACCATCCCTAGTCAAACGACTTCCCCAATGATTAGTTTACATCCTGTAGCATTTAGGGACAGAGGTTCCGTAGATCTGTCCTTCCAGACACCTTATTTAAAAATAACTAGTAGACACTGAATATTTTGAAGTTGATAAAAAACGAAAACTGGCAAGGGCTGCAACCATCTAGCTCATCAAGTGCTTTGTTTCCGCATTCACGTTGCATGCCTCCATATATTTGTCTTCATGTCTTCTATGCCTGTATTTTGACTTTTTAACGCATTGGGTCAATGAGGGCATAATTATCCTCCTTTGTCCTTTCTTTTGCTTATGTTGGCTGTAGTATTGGGGATGTTTTGAACAAAACCTGCTGATTAACCATGCCTATCTCAATGATGTACCTGGTCCTTTAGGCAGCTGTGATCCCGAAACCTGCTGATTAACCACTGCTTTCTTAATTCTATCATGAAAATTTACAAACAAGGAGTCATCAAGTTTAACTTTGGATCCTTGATCTTCAGCAGTTGCAATTGTCCATGCATCTCCTATCTGTGTGAATCTTTGGTAGAGGAGAGATGTATATACTCCATTCATGCCATGAACAAGATGTATAGTTGGAACTTCGAGCTAGAATAGCCAAATAATTTTACCTTCTGCTATCCTCTTTGATTTATTTGTCTGCTGCTGCATTAAGAGCATGTTTGGTTTCCCTATTCCGCATAACCTATCCGTGCTGGTAAGGAATTTTTTGCTTGGGGAGTTTGACCTATTTTGCGTCTATCAAACCAAGGAAACTCCTGGCTCGGATGCTGAGGCTAGGGAGCCAAACACTTCTTTCCCAGTCCATTAACATTGCTGGGAAAATTAGAAATGATAATCTGCCAAGCTACAATTGTGATCTTTGCTCGGGTCAGCATGGAGAGACTATTTCATATGTTCTTCCAATGCCCATTTGCTTGAGGTTGTTGGGACCTGGGATTATCTCTGCCCCTGCAGATCCCCTAATTTTTCAGTTAATGATGCTTCCAAAGGTCTATGTGCTCACTTGAATTCCCTGTTATTTTTTGACATAATTGTTTCAAGTTAGGCAAGAGAACTAAACATGCCCTAAGTTCCTACATCCTTTTTTCATGAACCGTTGCTATTTCTTTTTTATTGAAAAGGTTGCCCAATATCATAACGTCCTTTCATTTGCTATATCTTCCACTGTGCTAGGTCACTGGTGAGGCTGAATATACTGATGACACGCCGACACCCCCTAATACTTTGCATGCTGCTCTGGTGCTGAGTAAGAAGGCTCATGCTCGCATATTGTCTATTGATGATTCAATTGCCAAATCTTCCCCTGGCTTTGTTGGGCTGTTCCTTTCCAAAGACATTCCCGGTACTAACCATACTGGAGCAATCATCCATGATGAGGAGGTTTTTGCATCAGATGTTGTTACTTGTGTTGGTCAGGTAGCTGCTGCTTGATCTGATATTTTATGCATACTGTCACTGATTTAGATATTACTTTTGTAAAATGTCACACTTTGTTAATTCTTCAGTTACATCTCTTTCTTTTCATTGACAGATCATCGGAATTGTTGTAGCTGATACCCATGATAATGCAAAAAGTGCCGCCAACAAAGTACATATTGAATATTCCGAGCTACCAGCAATTTTATCAATAGAGGATGCTGTCAAGTGTGGAAGCTTTCATCCAAATACCAAGCGATGCCTTGGAAAAGGTGATGTTGAACAATGTTTCTTGTCTGGTGCATGCGACCGAATTATATCAGGAGAAGTGCAAGTTGGAGGTCAAGAACATTTTTACATGGAACCTCAATGCACTCTTGTCTGGCCAGTTGATTCTGGAAATGAAATTCATATGGTCTCATCTACTCAAGTATGCTTTGTTCCTTCGAGCTTTAAATTCACGATGCAAGGCATAGGTCTCAGTGTTTTTGTGTTTCTGGATAGTGAGTTCTTTTAAAAAACAAATAACCTATATAAAATGGAACATCAAAGCCAATCCTGACCTGTACCTGGAGATTTGCAAAAGTAATTTCATAGGACTGGTTTAACATAAACATGTGCAATCCCCGACCCCTTTGATGGAGAGTCATGGGTCAGGGACAGCAGCCGCCATAAGTATGTGGGCTGTGGCACCCAATTTTTTTTTCTCGAACATAAAGGAAAACTGTCACTTTCATTAAGGAGATGGCAAATAGTATGTGGGCACCATTTTATCAGGTTCATCTGGTTTGGTAGGCAGATCAGCTCCTGCAGCTGTTCATTTCCATGATAGCCTGAAGTATTTACATTTTCAATAGCCCCATAATTGTTCACTATCAATTTAAAAATATTTGTCATGGACCTTTGCAAGTTTAATATTTCTACTAGAAAAAAGGTTCATCTCTTTCAGTCCCAGAATGTTCTTCCATCTGTATCTTCGGTTGAACTGTGATCATTCACATTGACTAGAATAGATTTCCCCATCTTTCTTTCTACATTTTGTTTTGGTTATGGACCATTGCAAGTCTGGCCTTACTTTTTGTCAGGGTACAACTCACCAGGTGCATGGTCATGCTACTGCCATAGTGTCTCCGGGAACTGCCACATGTCCTAGACTGCTCTAACAGCCATGTGGAAGCTACCTTCCTGTCATAGTACCGATATTGTTATTTTGCATGCATACTTTCACTGAGGTCAAGATAAGATGCTGTAGAATCTATGTCACGTTATGTAGGTTGCTTTATATTTTGCCACACATATTTTAGGCTATCTGTCTTAGGAAAAAAGAGCTGATAGAATGTACTTCTATCTTGCAGTCTCCCATGCTGTGTGTTTGTATTACACTAATTGTACAGTCACTGTTGTTTGACAAATTGTTTCTTTATATCTAGGCTCCTCAAAAGCATCAGAAGTATGTTGCTAATGTACTTGGTCTTCCACTATCAAAAGTAGTCTGCAAGACTAAGCGCATTGGTGGTGGATTTGGTGGAAAAGAAACCAGATCCGCAATATTTGCTGCGGCGGCATCTGTACCTTCATATTGTCTAAGAAGGCCAGTAAAGCTTGTTCTGGACAGAGATGTTGACATGATATCCTCTGGACAGAGGCACAGTTTCCTGGGGAGATACAAGGTAGCAAACTTAGACAGTATATATATCTCTTATAGTTTCGTCAGAGAAAATAATAGGCCATGCCTTGCTGTTAATTGTGAATGCTGCGCTGATCGTTGAATACTTTGCACAGCTGTCATGTAAAGAGTGAATTCTCAACTTTTTCCGTCCCTTTCGTATTTATGATTAACTAACGTCCCATCATTCTTTTAGGTGGGATTTTCCAACAATGGCAAGATACTGGCCCTAGACCTGGAAATTTATAACAATGGTGGTAATTCACTTGATCTGTCCCTTGCGGTTCTGGAGCGTGCTATGTTTCATTCGGAAAATGTCTACGACATATCTAACATCAGAGTCAGTGGCCAAGTATGCTTTACAAACTTCCCAAGTAACACTGCTTTCCGAGGTTTTGGTGGTCCACAAGGCATGTTGATTGCAGAAAATTGGATTCACCATATAGCTTCAGAACTCCAACGAAGTCCTGAGGACATAAAAGTAAGCATAGAACTCTCTTTGCATGGTCTATCCTTCTCATGCTACTGTGGGATTAACTGATTGAGACATTGAGTGTTGACAGGAGCTTAATTTCCACAATGATGGAACTGTGCTGCATTATGGCCAGTTGCTCCAGAATTGTAAAATAAGTTCAGTGTGGGATGAACTAAAGGCATCTTGTAATTTTGTGGAAGCACGCAAAGCCATTAGAAGTTTTAACAGTAATAATCGATGGAGGAAGCGGGGAATTGCCATGGTTCCCACAAAATTTGGCATATCCTTCACTGCGAAATTCATGAATCAGGTGAATAGCGTCCTTTCCTGAACTTCACCATTTCTACTAGACTATTACTAAATGGACACTGTGAGATCATTGAACCTTTTGTAGTTTTGGATATTTGATCTTTGCAGATTCCTTAAATGTGTGATTTAGGTTCGACCATTATCAATTATTTGAATAGGGTAAACTATAGATTCACATATATTTTTCAGTCACAACTGCCATAAAATGTGGTGCCTTCAATGAAGTCCTTGTTTCCTGGTTGCATGTTTATTATTTGGTTTTGGTTGTGTTATCTCACTGTTTCAAGAGCCAACTTGAACTTGACTGCCTAACTTGGAAAATATGTTTGCACTGTGGTAATCAAGTAGCACTGACCTTAATTAGTGTGGATTTGGCACTATGATGGTTCTCTTGTTTATTTGCTGCATTATTCTCCACCAGTAGTGTCCTGATTTTTGGAACCCATATTTAGATATCTTATAGTTCTAAAATTGTCAAATAAGCAGTAGCCTTAGATACGACATTGATTTAAATTCTTTGCTTCATCATTGTTATCAGTCTAACATAAGTTTGATGGGTTAACAATGCAGGCTGGTGCGCTTGTTCAAGTTTACACTGATGGCACTGTCTTGGTAACACATGGTGGGGTTGAGATGGGACAGGGTCTGCACACGAAGGTTGCTCAAGTTGCTGCTTCGTCATTCAATATCCCTCTTAGCTCAGTATTTATCTCAGAGACAAGTACCGATAAGGTGAGGCTTGCCACATGGATATACTCCCCTTTACTCTGCATAATTGTATCACTTTCTAACAAGAATGGGGTTATCAATGATGCATTACGTAATTCAGGTTCCAAATGCATCACCAACAGCTGCCTCTGCCAGTTCAGATTTGTATGGAGCTGCAGTTTTGGATGCCTGTCAGCAAATCAAGGCTCGAATGGAACCCATTGCTAGCAGGGGAAACCACAACTCATTTGCTGAGGTACTATCATCTCTTGTCCTGTGTCAAGTAAAAATACTACAGTTTCTTTTATTCTAATCTGAATGGGAACCATCATTGAACTGTGGTAACTATAGGTTCGTTTTGACACTTCATCTTTACTAGCTTGTGCTATTTCAAGTATTGAGCCATCATTTCATCATATGCTCGCAGCACTCTGATCTGTACAATATGTTCTTTATGGCATTTTGGGTATTTCAGCTTAATGTTAAGTTGTTAACTGACGTTATGTTAGGATAATCAAGTTAACTGTTTCAAGTTTTCGACAACCTTTTTTTTAACATGCTCTCAGTATTTGCATATGTAGGATGTGGTTGCTTTCTTGTTATTGTATGCTGGTAAGCCAATAGCAAGGTAACCAGTGCATGTATCAATGGCCTGGTAAACTATCAAGCCGTATAGTGGAGTGTAAGCACATATAATAGCTTAAACTTTGACACTTGCTGGTTCTTTGCTATAGCAGAGCATGAAAGTGATTTCTGGTCTTTAACACGTGTTCTGAATAGGATACCATGCTTTGATATCGTTGCACAAAATTATGTGATCAATTCTGATCTTCCATGGGTATGACTTGTTGATACCTGTTAATCGGGAATTAACACCTCCACAATACTCACATTGGCCGTCAACTCAAATTAGAATTGGTGAGAAGCTGGCGTTAGGAATTTGCTGGTTTTCACTGGTTCTTAGATCTGGATCTTCTCGTGTTTCTTATGACCTACAAAACACAAAACTGTACAGCAGACAAGTCCAAAAGGGAAAGTAGAGAAAAAAAAGAAGATAGTGGATTTATGAGCACGGAAGCAGATGCCGGCCCTGTTTATTTAGTAATAACAATAACTCCACACTTTGAACTTTGTCTTTTAATTGAAATTGTTGAAAATAAATAATCATAATAGCATAAAGTACTTTCAGATACAAACATAACTGTAAGAATTGTCTCTGTAACTGATGTTACAAACATCATAAAATGAACAGAGGGAGTACATATCCACATGCTATATATCTACTTAAAAAAAACTTACTATAGAGCTGCCTTCTCGAATGACATTCTTGCTTCACAATTACCACTTTTAGAATTGTACTGTGCAATCCATGTGTTTCCAGTGCTCAGTTGCTCCATCATCAGGATTAGTAATCATGTCATCTTCCTCCTCTTGGTATTTTAGGATCGAGAAATTTATAGACAGCCACTTGTAGATCTCTCTCCATCTTTCCTCCATAAGGTTCCTTCTCCTTTTTTAATATGGGATTGAAATTTTTTAGGAAAATTGTCTTCCTTTCCATCTGACTTGGTTGCTATAGCTTACCTGTTTCAACATTTCCTTCTTGTTACACCTAAACTCCTGTTACTGTATAACCACATAGGAAAACAGAACTAAATTACCCTTTTTGAGAAAGCTGAACCCATAAATTTATGGTTTCAATTAATTTTAGTGTGGCCTTATATTTTCCAGTTGGCTCAAACATGCTACATGGAACGGGTGGATCTCTCGGCTCATGGATTTTATGCCACACCTGATATTGGGTTTGACTGGACGGAGGGCAAGGGAGCTCCTTTCCTTTATTACACCTATGGAGCCGCATTTGCAGAAGTTGAGATTGACACCCTAACTGGGGATTTTCACACAAGGACAACCGATATTGTTATGGATCTCGGCTTTTCAATCAATCCAGCAATTGATATCGGCCAGGTATGTTCTGAATGGTGGAAATGTTTGCTGCCACAGTAATATTGTGAAGAAGTCATGCTTTCTACCATAAATTTACTTTCTCTGGTCTCTGTTAAATTACCATTGCGTCTTTCAGATTGAAGGAGCTTTCATCCAAGGTTTGGGTTGGGTAGCCATGGAAGAGCTAAAATGGGGTGATAATAACCACAAGTGGATTCGACCCGGACACCTCTTTACCTGTGGACCTGGTGCTTACAAAATACCCTCTGTAAATGATATACCTCTGAACTTCAAGGTTTCACTGTTAAAGGTAAATATATCATATAATATGCAAATTATTGTCCATTGGTATTTCTCTTTTGGGGGGTGTTTTTTCTTTGTCTGGGGAAAAGGATGAAACCTTATTGAAGATGTTGATCAAGTCAAAAGTGTTAATTTTAGAAAATTCTTCTACAGAAATAACATGGCATTATCAGTAGAAATATTGCAAAAGTGTTTTGTAAAATAAATCTTGACATCTATCCTTTTTCCTTTCATACTCCTTTTTAAATGGAATGTTGACTTAGCATATATGAACTTCTCTTTTATGGGAAAAAAAATTGCTACCTGCTAGGATGGTTATCCAGTGGGCAAAGGTTAGCCTATATATGGAAGATTATGTTTGTGTTGTTGTCCATTCCAGTATTTGTAACTTGATATAAATAGTCTGAGCTGTTTTGACAGTCTTCGAATTATACTGTTCTTCCAATTGATTTTTTGTTAGATCAGTTCTTCCAATTAATGCATTGTTACTTCTTTCATTGCAGGGGGCTCCAAATCCAAAGGTCATTCATTCTTCCAAAGCTGTAGGAGAGCCGCCATTTTTCCTCGGCTCCGCTGTCCTGTTTGCGATAAAGGACGCGATCTTTGCTGCGAGGGCTGATGAGGGCCACTTGGAGTGGTTTGCGCTGGACAACCCGGCGACACCTGAAAGGATAAGGATGGCGTGTGTCGACTCCATTACAAAGAAATTTGCCGATGCAGATTACCGGCCCAAGCTTAGTGTATAGGGGGAGAGCACAAATTGCGGACTGTAACCTGCGCTTGTAAAGTTTCTAGCCATTGTGTTACGGAGGGACGTTATAGGTTCGCTGAACAATCAGTGCCTGCAAAAGTTGGTGAAACTGTAGTATAATGTAACTATTATGGTCTACCTCAGATGTACAGAACAGAAAGCAGTACAGCAAAGTGCTTACCTCCAGTAAAAAAAGGTGACGCGTCTTGTGAGCCGCTTCAAAACATGGCATTAGTGATTGGCCTCGAGTTTTCATGTCAATTAACATGTGTTACGTTGCGACTGGTGCTCGCATTACGTGTCGGAAGACATCAACCTCTATCTACAACACTGCCAGAAGGTGTGCAGTGTGCTCCATGCTTCGTTGAGATCTTAGCCGATGCTGCACCGCTGGCCTGCTCTGCAAGCAAGGTCCAGCACGCGAAAAGGTACCACGAATATATTCCAGCGATGTAACCCTCATCATTCGCAGCGTCCATCTGTTCCTCGAGGAACAAATCCTGGCATAATAATGGTGGTAACGGTCAGAACTTATGAGTCTCAATGCACAATTATCAGGTCTGATCTTTTAGGGAGGATAAGCTTCTTGTATGTCCTAGAACTGTTGCCTATGATCTTGTTAAGTTCAGTAGGCTGAACCTCTCGATCTAGAGGCCTTTTGCACGAAATCGGGTTTTCTCGGATGGTTCAACCCTTTGTTAGATGGCCAAACTTCTCTTACTTCCTAGCCTCTTTTGATCTTTATTCTTCATTCCTTCTTGGTTTGTTAGATGGCCATGAGAAGAGAAGGGGCAAGCAACAGGAGTCCTCGGCTGAGATGAGCCCTCATTCGATGAGCAGATGAAGCAAGTGCCTGAAAGGGGGAAAGCACAAGGCTTTCGCTAAGGCTACTGCCTCTCATCATGGCAAGGCCAAAGGTGCTGGAAGGAAGCTCTACTCCTCGTAGGGATAAATGTGGCGCCGGAAGAGGACGTGGCCCTAGTGCTTATAGGCAATCATCTTTGGATCATCTTGAGCAGTTCATTCTTCATATGAAGAAGCCAAATAATGTTGTGGATTGAGTTATGCTTGGATTAGGGTGGAATACACTAGATCACATAAGATTCAAGATTTGAGTAAGACAAAGCCCCTTGGTTTTGATGAAGTGCAAGTTGAAGTTGGCGTCAGGACCATCACTTTGCCACCAACTTTCAAATGGATTGGTATGAGTCCGGCATCATGAGCAAATCCAAACTAATTAGTGAGATGCAATTGACTCATTGGGAGCGCTTGGAGGATCTTGGCATGCCCATAGTCAATGAAGCCATTGTTGTATTCAAGAGCAAACACTTCGAGAGCATCATGGAGTTACCATGTGATTGGAAGGAGGAGATAATAACTCAATTTTATGCCACTTTTTGGGTTGATCATCCTAACAAGGTTATGCATTGGATGCTTGAGGGCCAATATTTCTCTACTGAACATTCATCTTTTGGCCTTATCCTTGGTTTTGGTATTTGTGGTCATCGTAGGGTGAAGTTGCATGAGAATAGAGTTATTGATGATGGTAAGATTGCATACATGTATGATGAGGCATTTAGTAAGACCGGTTATGTAGCAACCAAGGGTATGATTCCTTACCACAAGTGCCTTAATCAACTCTTTAGACTCAAAATCTCTCCCAAGGTTTGTGATTTCATCAATATACTAATATTTCCAAGAACTTGCTTGCTCAAATCAGATCAAACAAGCCAGAATTTAGTGTTTTTGACTTTATATGGGAAAAGTCATTGTTAATTTCTATTCTCCAAGAAGTGCTTTGTGTTTTCTCCTTATGTATTTATGATGATAAAAGGGCGACTCATCTTAACATCCAAACCAACAAGCTTCACAAGGCATAGAAGCCACAAAAGACAAAGGTGAATCAACTTCTCAAAATTGATGAGTATAGCCTTGTTCCTCCTCAAGCTAGTGGTCCTTCTCATGCACCATCATCCTCACATGGACCATCTTTGTCTCATGGGTCGTCTTCTTCTCATGGACCCTTTTGGAAGGGGTATGTCCAAGAGTGGATTTTCCTTTCTTTCCAAAGGTCTCTTTGCTTTGTTCAATATGTGCAAGCACCACTCCGTGGAAATCTATGAGATCTTTTGCCTCTTTCCATCTTCACAAGCTGCTCGTCCACATACTTCTTGTGCTCATAGATTTCCATGGAGTGGTGCTTGCACACATTGAACAAAGCAAAGAGATATTTGAAAAGAAAGGAAAATTTACTATTGGACTTACCCTTCCAAAAAGGTCAATGAGAAGAAGACGGCCCATGAGATAGAATATAGTCCATATGAGGATGATGCCACATGAGAAGGGCCACTAGCTTGAGTAGGAACAAGGGCATACTCATCAATTTTGAGAAGTTGCTTCACCTTCGCCATTTGTGGCTTGTATTCCTTTGTGAGGTTTGTCGGTTTGGATGTTAAGATGAGTCAGCTTTTTTGTCATCCAAAAGGTACAAGGAGCAAACTCACAACTCTTCTTGAGAGAATAGGAATCAACAATGATTTTCTCGTATAAAGTAAAAAACTTTTGTTCCCATTTGAGCAAGCATGTTCTTGGACATGTTGGATATATTTTCGAAATCACCAACCTTGGGTGAAATTGTGAATCTAAAGAGTTGACTAAAGCACTTGTAGTAAGGAATCATACCCTTGGTTTGTTCCATAATCGATCTCACTAAATTTCTAATCATACATGTACGCAGTATCACTGTCACCAAAGAACTTTGTTCTCTTGCAACTTCACCCTACCGCGATCTTGAATATCAAACCCAAGGATAAGGCCAAAAGCTGAATACTCAGTAGAAAAATGTTGGTCCTCAAGTGTCCAATGCACAACCTTGTTAGCACGATCAACCCAAAGAGTGACTTAAAATTGAGCTATTACCTCCTCATTCCAATCACATGTTAACTCCATGATGCTCTCCAAGAGTTTGGTCTTGCATATGGCAATGGCTTCATTGACTACGGGTATGTCATGATCCTCCAAGCGCTCCCAATTAATCCACTACATCTCAGTAGTTGCCTTGAATTTGCTCATGACGACGGACTTATACCAATCCATTTAAAAGTTGGTGGCAAAGCGATGATCATTGATACCTGTGGGATATGGGTACCCCTGGGCCCACCACCGACAGAGGTGATAGTCGGCCTGGGCCCATGTCTGACAGCGATGTGGGCTGACCAAGGCCGGCCCACGAGGATCTCCAAACTTGATGGACAAGACTGGTGATGACTTAGCTTGCAAGGCACGCCGACTCAGATTAGTTTCCTTGTTGTAGCCGAATAGGATTAAGGAACTGACTTGTAAACCCTAGGTCGTCGGCCTATATAAGGCGGCCTAGGGCGACCCCCTGAGGATCATCCAATCCCCCAGCTCCTCATCGCCCTCTTCTTCATTGTAACCACAAACTCGTCGTCGTTCTCCGGAACCTCGCCGAGCGGATCAATCCAATACCACCGAGCACAGGATGTAGGTATTATACCTCTGGGTAGCCCAAACATGTATAAACCTTGCGTCTCCTGTGTTATCTCGAGC
Organism: Alloteropsis semialata; assembly: GCA_004135705.1. NCBI lineage: Eukaryota > Viridiplantae > Streptophyta > Magnoliopsida > Poales > Poaceae > Alloteropsis > Alloteropsis semialata. Next base: position 97,054,942 of record CM014278.1, on the reverse strand, counting down.
TCCCTAGCTCCGCGATTACCCTTTGCCTACAAATCAACCACTTAGGTACCCCCTTGTGGACTGCCGGTCAATAAATCCGACAATACCAAGTTCAACTTGCTCTTCCTCAAAACCAAGGGGCTTTGACTTTCTCAAATCTTGAACCTTATGTGACCTCTTAGTGTAATCCAGAACATGATTTGGCTTCCTCATGCAAAGAATGAAATTGCTCAAGATGATCTTAAGATGGTTCCCTAAGAGCATTAGGGCCACGTCCTCTTCTGGTGCCATGTTTGCCCCTTGGAGGAGCAAAGCTTCCTCCAACAGCACGTATGCCCTTGCCACGACATGGTGGTAGCCTTAGCCGTAGCTATGTGCTTTTCGCTTTGTGGCACCTTGTCCATTTGTTCATCGGATGAGGGATTAGACTCGATCTCAGGCAACTCTTGATAGTGGTGGGTATCAGATTTTTTTAGGAAAATTGGGTTGGGTAAATAAGGTATTTTACATTTTGGGTTTTTAAAATAACTATTCGAACTTCACCAAAAAAAGAGAAGCAAGGCGAAAAAGAAGTAAGTCAAAACGGATCAACAAGGAAAAGGCAAGAAAAATACAAAAAATGAGCGGTATGCATTGCAGTTTGTGATTCATTTACATGGAAAATGTGACACAAAACTATTTTTAATTTTTTTTCTTATGTGCTTTAGAAACAGCTTAAGCATTTCTGACAGTGTACTAGAGGTTGAAGAACAAGTCGATATCTTGCATGAGTCCATCTCACCTAAAATTCCGAGTCAGCCTCGCCAATCGATTGTTACACGATTCATGCAGTAGCAAACTAGCAATGCATGAAAAATGTAAAGATGGTTTTTCAACTTTCGAAACTTTGATTAGGCGGCATATAACTAGTTTGATTAGGCATGCCTAATCACAATTGATTAGGGCCTGCCAGATGGGCATTTGTCGCTCGTGTGCCTGCCAAGCACAACGGCACACTCCTATTTCGTCGTCGTTGGCCAAACGGCTACATCGCCTTGCGCATTGCAGCGGCGCGGACCCAGCCCAGGCGACAAAGCCAAGCCGACCCCACCCCACGCGGTTCCGGCCCGCTCCTGGTCCTACCGCCACCTGCTACAGGCTCAACTGCCCGCTCCGCCCTGGCAGCTCTTGCTAATAATTCGTCGCCTCCGTCCGCCACTCTGCCTGTCTTTCTCGTCTATCTATATAACTAACCGCCGGTCCGCGTCCGCGACCGGCCACCGAGCGCCGCCTCCCCGCCCTCAACACCACCACCAAGCAAACCCTCTGCCTCCGCCGCCGCCGCCGCGATGAGCTACTACGGCCAGCAGCAGCCGCCCGTCGGCGTGCCTCCGCCGCAAGGTCCGTATCCCTCCCGCCGCCGCCGGTACATGCTTCTGCTGCGATTAATTAATTATACCTGACGACTGACGTGTGTCTCTCCTTTTGGATCTCTCTCAGGATACCCCGGGAAGGACGCGTACCCGCCGCCGGGCTACCCGCCCGCGGGCTACCCTCCGCCGGCGCAGGGCTACCCACCGCAGGGATACCCTCCGCAGCAGGGGTACCCGCAGCAGGGCTACCCGCCGCCGTACGCGCAGCCACCGCCGCAGCGGCCGCAGCAGGGCGGCGGGCCCTCCTTCATGGAGGGATGGTACGTCCGCCGCTTCCCCCCTCGAATCCTCTCTCTCGTCCCCCATGAGTATCCACATCTTCGAGTCCGATGCATGTCCGCCGTCGCGAAGTACGTGTTTAGATGGGACTCAAAAAAAATTTTGCAAAAAAAAATCTTACATGCATGGAGTACTAAATGAAGTCTATTTGTAAAACCTCTTCACGGATGAGCGTAACTTTTCGAGACGAATCTAATGAGCCTAATTAATTCATGATTTGCTACAGTATTACTACAGTAATCATTCTCGAATCGTGCGGTCAAAGACCCCATTAGATTCGTCTCGCGAATTTACCAGGGGTTGTGGAGATAGTTTTGTAAACTGAATTTATTTAATACCTCTAATTAATGGTCAAAGGAGGGTGAAAAAATTTTCGCCCTCCATCTAAACACGGTCGAAATATCGATTCGAACTTTCGCCGGAGACGACGTCTCCGCCGGCGCCGGCGGCGCTAGTGGGTGGGGGTGGGGTCGTGGGGAGTTAATTGTGTGGGTGTAGTTGGCCAGCGCCAATCGGCGAGCGGTTGGGTGGACGTGGTGGCGGGCCCGGCCTCCGCGCCCGTGAGCTGACCGCGCGTCCCGGTCCTCCCCAAATGCCCGACGCGTGGTCCCCACCCCACCCACGACGTTTCTCCGTCCATCGAAATATCTTTTGGGTTTGGCCGTTTGGGTTTTGCCCGGAGTGGGCAGGCATCCCCAAACGTGCTCGTGGTGGGATGAAGTTGACCCTCCATCTGGCGCGCCTAGGTTTCCACTGATGATTTTTTAACTGATATAATAACTTATAATAATAAGTATATTGGTTTACTGAGTACTAGCTGCAAAAGGACTGGAGGCGATTGATAAAGCGTTTGCTTACAGCTGCATTTCATAAAAGGCTGAGAGCACTCGCTGCATTTCTGCGAAACCTGCCAGCACGTCAAGTCACCGATGCTTTTCCTCTTTGCAAAGCAGTTTTACTGATGTTGATCGCAGTATATTCCCGTCTAATCTGCTTACTGCGTTGTGTTTGTTTGCCGCCTGTGGTTAGACACAAGGTAAACCACCACCACTGATAAACCGATGGAATCAAAGTTTCGGGTGGTGCAAATCGACCCTTTGGTTTTATTTCCTCTTTCTATTTTGTACTGCCAACCGGGAAATCTTTCGGGTGATGGACCATGGAACTCATGATCAGTGCTTCTCTGTTAAGATAACTGTGGTATCATGCCAGACGAGAAATCTCATCACTGCTGGATTATGCTAATCTGATTGGCCAAACACTCAATTATATGCACTAGTTGGAGTATTGTACTACACGGCTCCTTTGTTTTTGTCCACGTAAGCAAGAAGCTAAACATTTTATTTTGAATTTCCTGATGGAGTTCTTTGCCCTGTTTCCACAGCTTGGCCGCCCTTTGCTGCTGCTGTCTGTTGGAAGCCTGCTTCTGAGTTCGAAGCTACCAACAACTTGATCAGCAACTCTGCTGGGATTGGCTTGTGAAGCTGCTTCCTAGCTAGGAAGGTTACAACAACTCTTATGCAAATCACATCTCTCTGTCCTCGATCTGTTTCTCTGTTGAGATGATTGGTGTACTTATTGGTATCATATGAAATTTATGTCACCATTGGAATCCATGGAATCCTTGGTCTAGTTAGCATTGTGAGATATTTTTATTTCTCTTTAGTCATTGCACTTTTCTCTGCGCCATTGTCTTCTTGCGTCTGGGATATGTTGTGTGTATATTCTTAAATTTTTTATCACCAAAGTATGCTCTTCTCATCAATGTTTTCATTTTAAAGTTGAAAGCATTGGTGCAATTGTCGCCTATCCCAAAGTTTGGCTCTGGGAATATAGATGGAAAAAGATGTTTAGAAAAAAAAAGCCGGAAAGAAAAACATTCGTTAGACATCCAAAACTAGGTGAGTTCATGAGAAATTGGGGTATGCTCTTGTTTCTATTGGAGGTTACACGAATCATCCAATTCATGCTCTAACTAAGCGCCCAACATAACTTTATTGCAAAGTTGCTGAACAATTTCCATTAAATTTCATCGGTCCCCTATACAGATCCAAGTTATGAAAGGGCACAACTGACTTCGCCAGAAGTGTCCCCTGAATTAATGTGTTAATGAATTTAAAGAGGGCATGATTAGCGACTAGTTGTCACAATAATGCCTGTCATCCTGTCGAGCTGAAACTTTAATCGATTGTGATCTCACAGCAGTGACACGGAAATGACAAAGCAAGTGACATGGAAATGGCCAATCAAGTGCCTAGCAACTTGCGATGGTAGCGACAGCAACCAAAACATTGGGATTGTAAAAGAAACTTGCTTTCTTTTTGAATAGCTGCCCCTCTGCTTTCAGATTCGCAACCTGGTCCTCGAAAAAGAACATGGGATTGTAACGGCTCCTTTTGTGTGGCTTCCTCCGGCTCCAGCTCCAGCTAGAGCGGAGCCGGAGAAGCCACAATATTCGGCTTTGGCTTCGGCAGTTCCACCATCTCCCCCATTAACTGTAGCGTGGAGCTGAAAAATGGATTCGATGAGTAGTTCATAAACAATACCTCTACGGTGCTGAGGGAGCTGAAACCTGAGGGAGGTATACCAAAGAAGCCCTAAGAGCGTCTCCAAAGGCATAGACGACTTCGCCAGCGGAGTTACTGGAGGCAGAGAGAAACAATACTTTCCATTCTTTTATCTCGTGTCAGATTGCACAGGTGAATTCAGGGGAAATAGGCTGCCGATTTGCTCGGCGCTAGCGAGTTCTCTTCTATTTTCCTCCACGTCATAACGTTACTCAGCCAGCGACGTAGGTAACCGCTGAGGACGCCCTAACTACAGGCGACTTCCGTTAGGTCTAGCCTGGCGAGGTCTTTTTTTGTTCATCATAGTCCTAGCCTTTTAATAGAAGGTGGTTCGTCAGTTACATCTTCTTTCCTTTTTTTTTGAGGGGTGTCAGTTACATCTGGTGGTTGGCATCAGGCCAACAGTGGGTCTGAAGACCAGAGACTGACTGACCAATGGACTACTAGAGGCCCAGGGCAAAGGCCAGCCGCGGCCCGGGAGGACCTGGGCCTGGCCCGGAATTAGAAATTTTCAGCTTTTCAGTGCAACTTTTTGCCGATCAGTCGGTGAAGTAGCACCAGATGAAGAATAGCAGCATACCTGTCAGCTTACAGTTAGAGATCAGCTGACTCCATTTCTCACAGTGAAAGCGGGCCTTTTTATAGCACTCACCCTTGGCCTTTGGGTCATGGTGCAAGAACGCACCTGGCTCAAAGCCATTAGCCGGCCAAAGATCGATTATTTACTTGCATACATACACAATTCTACAATGTACAACCGCTGCAGGGGTCATCAAACAACCCTCGTGTGCAACAAACCGATCTGTAAACTTGCTTGTCTGTGGCACTCATGATCTCATGGCAAACCCATTCACAGCCATATGTCCTATCTCTGCTGCCTGGAGCTGCTTCATGTAGTATTTCGACCCACGCGAAAGGTTGATCCGTTTTCTCCTCACCGCTGGCAGGGATTCGATTGAGCACTCCTTGAAGCCGCGGCGAACAAACCTGGAGGAGATTCACACGAAATAAGTAATTCTTTTATGTGACTAAATGAGAAACATTTACACTTAACAAGTGGGTGTGGGACTGTGGATTGTTATCTCAACGCTCACTGTCCGTCTTGGCAGCAAAATGTGGTCTTGCCCTGCCAGATAAAGGCATAGCAATTCCTACTTCCTAGTGATGGATTGAGACTGACTAGATTTCAGTATCGAAATAAAGCATGCCAGATTAAACGATAATTCTTACTCTCTTTTGTATCATATAAAACTCCCGTCACTACTAGAACACAAGTACATACCAATCAGCTGTTCGTGTGGTAAGCAAGAATAATTTCTCCAGTCCAAGGGATAAAGCCTTCTTCTCAACGTAATCTGCAAAACAGTATCACTGTGGGTAAGTATTTGAATATTAGATAAATTGTACCTGATAAACTTGAATTTTGTTGCTTGATGTTTTCTTGTGTTATTTAGAAATTAACAATGTTGTACCCACCACAATAACCGGTTTCTAAAGTACTTATTATGCAAAACTTATCAACCCTGAAGCAATGGGGCACGTGCTGTTAATTCATAAAAAGCAAATAAAAGATGCTAAACTGCAGCCGTACCAAGTAACTTGTCTCCTTGACCTTGTCCTCGACATTCTTCAGAGACAGCAATAGCAGCAACTTCTCCAGATTTATCCTCAAGATAAGGAAAGAGAGCAGCACATGCTATGATCGAACCATCTCTTTCCACGACAATGAATGACGTCAAAGCTTCAAGAAGCTAATGAAAAAGAGAATTCTCTGTTCAGTTGCATAAATACTAGACTGAAAGAAAGAAAGACACAACACTAATGAACCCATGATGTTTTATTCACAGCATCAGAAAATAATGACCTCTTTATCTGTTCGGCGCACCAGGACACCAGATTCTTCTAGAGGATGAATGATCTTTCTAATACCAGAAAGATCTTCCTCTCTAGCCATTCTTGTCCCTTCATACATGTCCCTGCAAAATAAGAGGAAAAATGTCAATTCCCACCGACATTCTGCTTAAAGATATGTAAGCACTACAAAAGTCCTTTTCTACATCACATGCAGAAGCTTTATTTAGATTAGGATCATATTATATTGTATTTGCCCTTGTATATTATGATGATAAGTAACTAGGAACTCCCATAGGCATGTAAAACAGTAAATTCAAAACTGGAGAACAAACTTTGACTTTCTAGCCAATATATCAATTTCAACCATTACAATAGTAACATGAACCAAGATGATACTTCATAATCTTATTTTATACAATGTGGTATATGGTTTAATATCCACAAGTGATTTCCTTAAAACACCAACCATTGTGCTAACATATATTTTGACACAAAACTGAAGCATTCCAATCTCAAGAACAATGGAAAATTAAGTAAAGATGAATTTGAAAGGGAAATATATTTTGGCCGAGTTCAGTATAGCGACTTCTCGTGAAGCTAACAGAATTACATAAGAAATCACTTGCTGAAGTCATCAACTAGGTACACCACAGATACTTGGTCAATATGGGTTTACACACAAAAGCTGCTATGTTCAGGGGCAGCTAACACAGAAAAAACAGTTCTATTATACCTAGCTATCATCGTTCCAACACCATCTCTAGTGAATAGTTCCAACAATAATGATCCACCAACAGTACCATCCACGATATGAACTCTTTGGACACCACCCTGAGACAAGAAAAAAGAGGAAATTATAATTAGGACAAAAGAAAATGAGCAAGACAAACGATAAAAATGTATGTAGTGCATTCACATATTGTTGCAGCATGGAACATAATAACTCAGGGATTGTAGTAGATATCTCATTCCATGCACTGGTTCATATTCTAGTACAATTTAGACAAGGGAAAAGCTAATATATACTTAATTTATGCTACAGGTGTTCTACAACAATGACATAGCAGACTGAATAAATTCTGAATTGCCTTATCTCCCCTTGAAGGATCTAACAGTTTGAGAATTTTATTCGTAACATTTCAGAACACAATGTTAAATGATCTTTAGATAATTGCACAAAAGAACACTCAGTCAACAAGAGAAAGGTGCCTCCTGCAGGATAGTGATTTTTACTTTAATATTTATAACAGTACACACAGATGAGTACAGCAAAATGTCAGCCAAAGTTGATAGGCACATATTCCTAGGCACTTTGCAGTACAGAGATGTCAGTGAACATTGCTGGAACCCTAGAAACCAAGTTGGAATAGCATGTTGCGGGAAAGAAACTTGAGAACATCACATGGTTCACACGGTCACACCACAATCCAGAATCAGGAATCATAAAGCATGCAAAACTGTTTAAATAATAATAAAAAGTAAGAAGCTAGATACTTACATTGCATACGTATGCTGCTGCTGCCAACTCTGAAAGGTAACCATTTGACCTGCTTAAGCGCTCTTCCCCACCAATAGCAAACCCTTGCTCACCAGACAGACCATTTCCATTATTGAAACCCACACCATTCCGAAAAGATGCAGTATAACCATTAACATGGTTCCTTCCATTCAAACCATGTTCCATATCCTGTTTAATGTCCTCCTCATCAACAACCTTCACATAATTCGCAGCAATCTCACTCTGCTTAGCACGTGTTCTGATCAACATATCCGCCTCCTCAATAGACATGAAACGATTGACTCGACCGTGCTCATCAAATATTTGGCCATCAACAACGCAAATAAGCTTGTCCGCTTCTATGGCTAAAGCACATGCTGTAGCAACTTCGTAGGTACTAAAAAATCAGCCAAAAAAAATATGTTAGCACCTACATGTATCAAAATGGTGGAACTGTGAACATTCCATCTTTCTCAGAGCTTTGCCATGAGTAAAGATACAAGGCTGCGATTTTTATGGGATACATTTTATATTAATAAGAAAAGGTACATATATAAATGGAGCAAGCAGCATACTTGCAGTTTAAGACCTCCCCTGCGCTGGAGTATCCCATATTGCTCACAACAACTATACTATCTCTATCAAGCCTCTCTCTTATCCGTGAAACATCAATTTTCTTAACTTCACCAGTGAATCCATAATCAATGCCACTAACAACCCCTCGCCTCTGCCAAAGAAGAGAAATGTAAATCAATTCAACATCCCAGGACTTAGGGCCAAATCATTTGAGATGCAGGCAACATAGACTTAGTTTAAAAAAACATAAGACTAAATTTGCATTTTTTTCTTTTCCTAGAGGTAATATAATGAATGGGAACAGTATAATTTTCAACACTAACTTAGCATTGACACATGTATTATACACCTACATGTTTGGAGATACAGGAAAGTTATTGACACACAGCACCCCAAGTATTCCTTTCTTCATTATCCCTCATCCCCCACACCCAATGTCTCATCAATGCTCCTACAAGCAATATGTTTCTTCCCATTGGCTATTCACAGTATGCCATGCCAGGTTGGAATCATATCTACCTACGAATGGAAGATGATATGCAGTAAAGAACCTATGTGATTGTACTAACCTTAGCACCAAGAAAATTTCCACTTGCAACATTATCAGCAATTTCGTGCCATCGGCCATTAACACCATGTCGACGGAGATTTAACATTGGCGGGCCAGGAGATAGCTTCGCTTCTACAGTTAGCCGTATTCGGCCAGCTGCTTCCATTGCAGCCTCTAATGAATCTGAATCAGTAATACGGTAGCGGCCAGCATACTTAGCCTTCTTTCCTGAAGTTCACAAAACTAAGCTCATTGGGCACCACAAATACATCGCAAATCTTAAATAAAGAAAACATTCTAGGCTTGACAGGCAAGTTAATTAAGAGTGCAGAAAAGCAAAGCATTAACTGCAACAGTATTAAAAACTGAAGTCACAGCTCTAGTTTTGGTGCTTCACCGACAAATATATGAACACCTAATATGTCAATTTTGGATAGAATTATTATGGCAACGCATCGTGAACAATCAAATAGTGCAAACAGATATAATCTCTCCATCCACTATGCAGCAGCACATAATTACAGTTCTGAAAAAACAAACATCATTTTTCGAC
>CM014278.1:97030742-97044617 GCA_004135705.1 Alloteropsis semialata | reverse complement strand
CGCGACGGACAAGTGGTGGGTCGAGAAACAATTTGAATGGAGGGAGCAAAGGAGGAGGCAGGTGCAGCACGAGAAAGAAGAGGAGGAGAAGCGCAAGAAGTTTCAAGAGGAGTTTCGCGCAAGGTGCGAGCGCATTGATCGTGAGGAGGAGGCCGAAAGGAAGGCCGAAAGGGAGCGCAAGAGAGCGCGTGCACGCCGTGCGAAGGAAGCAATGGAGCAGAATCCAGATGCATTGAGGAAGGGGAAGTGGCCTCGCTGCACTCAGTAGTTTGGTCTCGTAGTGGCAGTAGTGTGTTGGTGAAGAGGGTTTTAGTATGTCGTGTGATGTTGCATGTTATGGACTTGTATCGGTTGTTATGGCAGAACTAATGTGTGCAGAACCTGAAACAAGAGGATAAGAGTCAAATTTTGGAGTAAAAGTCGGAGTTTGACACAATATCGAATAAAAGTCAACAAATCAAAAGTTAGTACTGAAACCAATATCAAATGAATCAGTACCTCGCCCTGCTCCGTCAGCCGAGCCCGGTGCGCGGCATCGTACCGCTCGTCAAGAAGACTGTACCTGGCCGCCATCCTGCACAAGAAACGTAAGTAAGGTTAGTACATGATATTTTACTTACTAAAAAGTAGGACGGCAACAAACAGAATAGTAAATAAGAAAATGTTACACTACTGAACATATGACTATCTACCTGCGTTTGCGCTCGTAAGGGGCAACGACGTATATTATGCCCTGATTTGTGATATTTTGAGCATAGTGACCGCTCTGTGTCCTCCACAAAGTGCGTACCAACTGACTTTTTCGTGGACCTTCCCGACACTACTTGGTCCATGTCCATCCTGTACCTCTTCCTTTTTCTAGTTCCACGTGATGTAACTCTCAAGCCCTTGTCGGCGATATACTTTGGCCCCTCATACACCGGCCACTCATCCTCATCACGGAATGGGTGAAATTGCGGTGCCCAGGTGTTACTGAGTGATTGCAATGAGAACTCTACTCCAACTCTGGAAGGGGCTTCCACGTCCAGCCTTCGCACTCTGCAAGCGGTCACCATGTGGGAACATGGCAAGTGGAAGCTAGAAGGCCTACCACACGTGCACGTGTTCGAGTTTAGCACGACTATGTGTTTCCTTGCCTCACGATCCTCACCTCCCATGTTGGTTCCACCAGCCTCCGTCACTTCATATGTGTGCGTCTCGCGGTCGAAACAAACTGCCTTCTGCCCCTTAGAAATTTCCTTTGCCTTATTAATTCTGCGTGCAACCTTTTCCGGATATTTACGGTGGTTGTCTCGAAGTGACATAGCAAGGCTGCGTCGCCGCACGAACCAAGCGTTGCACTTGTAGAAGGTGAACGAAGCAATAGCGGTCACAGGAAGGCAACGACATCCTTTAAGCAAACTATTAAATATTTCTGCCATGTTGCTTGTCATAAAACCGTACCTAGCACCACCTATGTCAAATGCTCGGGTCCACTTCTCCTTTGAGACCATCAACCCATCAAGGAATTCTCTTCCACGATCGTCAGTCTTTTCTCTAAGCGCAGCCAACTTCTCCTCAAACTTCCGGGGCTCTGTCTGCCTACAAACCTCCTCGAACAACTCGAAGTTGTCCTTAATACCATCATGCTTGATAAGGTTTTGCGCTAGGTGCCTTGTGCACCAACGATGATGCACACGTCCATGTCCCGGAATGATGTCTTGCACAGCATTAAGTATACCAGCATGCCGGTCCGAAATCACACAAATATCACGGCCGGGCCCAACAACCACTCGCCGAACACGATCCAGGAACCAAGACCAAGTAGATGTTTCCTCCTTGTTTACCAAGGCAAAGGCCAAAGGGAGGAGCCTATTCTCCGAATCAATTCCAATGGCAATCAACATTGTACCCTTGTATTTACCCGTGAGGAAGGTACCATCAATGGACAATACGGGCCTACAATGCTTGAAGCCTTCAATGCACTGTGCAAATGTCCAGAAAGCCCGAGAGAACACCTCTCGCCCCGCAATCTTCACCTTGTCCTTTGGCAAATACTCGAAATGCATGCCAGGATTTGCAGCTTTCATTGCGTTCAACATCATCGGCAGCCTCTCATAAGCTTCTTCCCAATCTCCAAATACGTGCTTTAGAGCCCGCTGCTTTGCCCTCCAGGCTTTGCCATACTTGATCTCATAATTGAACATCTTCAACACCATCTGCTGAAGTGCAGCAACTGAGATGTTTGGGCTATGCTTCACCACACCGCACAACTGCTTCGCAATGAATTTAGAATTCAATTGGAGGTGTTTCTCTTCTGCCTCTGCTGTGCCACAAGTATGAGACTCAATGACAGACGTTATCCTCCATTGATCTGTCTTGGTCAGCCTGCAACAAACCCTCCAAGCGCAACCTTCCTGTTCGCACTTAACTGTATACCGTCTCTTGCGGTACGAATGCACCACCTTGAAAGGACGGTGGTGCATCACTGAGTATCCCTGCAACCAACTCTTCAACTCATCCATATTTGGAAATACCATGCCCTTCTGTATGATACTGTCCCGCTTCAGCTCTGGACCGTCATCATCACTGCCACAAGGTCTACACACTCGGGAACCAATGGGTCACGGCCGGGAAAGATAGATTGCAAGATTTTTTTTCTCCTGTTCAGACAACTGAGGAATGGGCCGATCATCCTCCGAGCCACAAGCTTTGTCCTCTTCATAATTGTCATCGTCCCCGCTTACCTCCACATCAAGACGGTTAGATGCTTTGGCATCACCGTCAAATGAAGCAAACGTGTCTACATAATCACCCAAATCACCATGATATGTATCAACTCCTTCATCATGTGAGTACTTAGGCTCAGCCCTTATGTCATCTACCGGTGATGGGGCCACACTGTCGGGGTCACCAAAGCTTTCAACCTCAACAGGTGCCTTGTTCAGGTCGAACCCGAAATTGCCGTTGGCAAAAGGAACCTTAGACACCACTATAAAGAGAGAGTGCACTTCTGAGGCCATAACAATATCCCTGTAAATATCCCATTCTGCCTCTAAACTCAAAGGTACAAACGTCTTTGTACGGGGACCTTTCGATGAGCCAACATCAACTACACCTTCCATATGCATACGGACAACACTGTCAGGCCAATCCAACTTCCCCTTCACTCTATCAACCAATTCAGCCAATGATGGAAAATTGGGAAAGACCAAGACCGTCTCTACCATATTCAGAAACTCCACAGTGTCATCTTCATTCTTCTTAACAGTCCCACCATGAACAATCCTCACTAAACGATCCATCTACATCAAAATAATTACCACTTTATTTTGTCAGAAATTATTTATGCCAAATACAGTAGGCATGGGAGGCACATCAGGAGGATTCAAAATGAGATCTCTGCATGCTAGGCCTTCCTCTATGTACCCATGCCCATTGCTAAATTAGGTTCTTTTTTTTTCCTTTAGGCCTAATCAAAAATTCCTATGTTCTTCCTACAATCATCCAAACAACCTAACCTTCTACAATTCCTCAGACCATACCATTTCCTCTAACAAGCATTCATGTCAATTTTGCAGCAAAAACGAAGAACAAGCAAAAGAGGGGGATAGACATATACCTTAGGCCTGCTCCAATGGCCGCCCGGGCCGCCGCACCTGGCCGCCGCACCAGGGGCACGAGCGCCCCCCGCCGGACGCCGCCGCCCCCACCTCGCGCCCTCGGGTCTCCTCGCCGCCGCACGCCCCCCGGTCTCCTCGCCGCCGCCGCTTAGGGTCTCGCCGCCGGTGGAAGGAATGGAGGGAGGAGGAAGAAGGGGGCTCGGCGGTTGTTTAAGTGCCCAGACCTCGGCGCTCCATGCGGCTGCGCTGAGGTCTGTGGCTCGGCGTTAAAGGCCCGAGCGCCGAGCCTCCTGCCACGCAGGCACGAGGCGCCAGCTCGGCGCTGACGTGGCGGTGGCTCGGCGCTAGAGCCCTTAGCGCCGAGCCACATATCTCGGCGCTCGTCCCCCTCGCGTCGAGATAGGGGTCCATTTTCCGCGAAGGCCCATTTTGAAAAAATTTTCCGGGAGGAGGGCCAGACGGCGACGACGGCGACGCGGCGGTTGGTGTGTGGCCGGCGGCAGGCGGCCCTCTGCGCACGTGGAAGGGCGAGGCGACACAGTCGCCGGGGCGTGTCAGGAGCAGGCGGACGGGTGGCAAGCGCCGCACGTGCCCCCACATCGACGCGACGCCCCGCCATCTTCACAGAATCACAGCTGCCGGCGAGCCGTCGAACGTTGGCGCCTCTGCGCCTCTGCCACGGATCAAGGACCATCGGTGGCTCCAATCCAAATGCGGGCAAGCTGTCGACGTTGCCATGGTCGATCGTCCGTCCACGCGACGCGACCCTGACCAAACCCTGCAGCTCAGGGACCAGGGGCGAGCCGACGGCCGGCCGGGCCAGCGTTTGGTTCGTTGGATGCTCTCGGGAATCACTGTCAGTCACTGCTGCCGGATTTTGGTCCGACGTCGACGTGGAGGTTTTTGTCTGGGTTCATGATCTCGCCCCCCCGGGAAATGCTCGTACTCCCGTTCTTTTTGACCTCCGGGAAACACCTCCGATCCGGAATAAAACACACGTCCTCGTCAGCTGCGGGAAAACAAGAGCTAGCTAGCGATGGCCTGCCCATCATAAAAAATAAGGGGAAAACGCTGAGACTATTTGGAGCATCCGAATCATCCACCTCAACAAGTTGCAGGTAATTTACTGGAGTACACGTAGATACACATACACCCGAATGGTGGTGCTATCCTCACGAAGGGGAAAAAAAAAACTCTCGATGGTGTCCCTTCGTTCATCGACTGATGAGCATTTGGGTCCTGATGAAGCCTCCTTGAAGCTCGGATTCAAAGTACAGTACGTAGTACTACTGCTATATTGAGCGAGGCATCGGCACATATTGACCACGAGGTCAATGACTGTGCTGCTCACTGCTCCGTCAGGAAGGAAGAGGAACGCATTCAGCCAATCCACAACAACCCCCAATGGCAACTCTCGTGGGAGTGCACTGGAACAAGCGCTTCAATTCCAGCAACTTTTCAAAGTTAGCAAAAAGTTTTCACACTGACAACCGTGCTCCCTCTCACAGAACACGCTTCCCAATGCAAAAAGTTTTCACCACTTTTCAACTTTCACTAAAATTAAACAGGCCCCAAGACTACAAATTAAGTCCACTGTTGACCGGTCTTAGCAATTGAGCCATCTGCCATTATCCCCCTTATCCCTAACTTACAAATTGTAAAAAAAAAGGATAGAGTTTCCTCTTTGAAAGAGAAGGGGTAGAATTAGACAGGTGGTGCTTCCTTTTTGAAATAATAGACAGGTGGTGCTATCTGCTATGGCGATGGCGGTGTTTAAACTGCACAAAGTTGTAGAACCGTTGTCCGTACTCAGGGTCAGGCTCAGAACAAACATTCTGTTGGAGAGTGAAAACTCAGAATGAAAGAGTGGAAAGATTGATTCTTATTGATGGGGTTGTTTACATATTTATACAATCCGAAGGGGCATGGAGGTGCCTCTTCCCAAGGGACATACCCCTTGGGGAGAGTGGCCCTTTCACACACTAGTAACTACCTAGTGATGTCATTAATCATTAATTAATTAATGAAAGAATTGATCACTAAATAAGTGTTTCACAACACTCCCCCTTGATCAATTTCTTCTTGTGATTTTGTAAACAATATATGAATAACTCCTTCAAAACCCTGTGGGAAAAATAGAAGGAGAAATGTGGATATGTCATAGGAAAAACTCCTTTAAAATCCCTTAGGGAAATGTAGGAGAAAATGTTATATGACATATGAGATTGCATGGAATGCAATATTGATATATTCCTCTAAAAACCTCTTGGAAAAAATAAGAGGAATATTTTGATGATATGCTGTTAAAACTCCTATAAAACCCAGTGGGAAATTAAGGAGAAAATGATACAGCATATAAAGATGATATTGTTCCTTTAAACTTATATGAGAAAACCTTTATAAAGGAAAAACTCATAAGTTAAGTTTAGAGAACAATGTGTATGATCATTTGATCATTATGTCTTGAATATCTCCTTTAAAAACTCCTGTGGGGGAAAATAGAAGATATGACATATAATATGTTTTGAATATCCCCTTAAAAACCCCGATGGGGAAAATGGGTGATATTACATGTACTCTTGTGTTAGTATTGCCTCGTTAAAAACCTTTCATGAGAAACCCCTGGCGAGAAAAAACTCATAAAGAAAAAGAGTGCAATATAATGTTTTAACACAGGTTGTTGTTCAGAAGAGACTCCCCCTGAACCTTACATCTCAAAGTCAATGTATACCAATTCCATGAACATATGTTTATATGTGAATATGGTAAGGACTTTGTGAACAAATATGTGAGGTTCTCACAAATTTGATTTGTAAGGTGTTTATTCTCCAATGTGTGATAGATGAGAATAAACATAGCAATATGCTTGTCAATATTGCTCTATGTAACCTGTTATATTTATGCAACACAAGCAACATTATCTTTATAGATAATTGTTCATGGTTCAATAGAATCAAGTTTAATCGTTCAATATAGTCACACACACATAGGTGGTGTTTTAGAATGATAGATGGGAGTAGCAGTTAGAGTCCAATTTGATGACTCTCATGAGAACTGTACCATCATGATATCAGTATGTGTTCTAGCAATATGGGGATTATTTAGCTAGTAACTCAGAATCACTATGGTTATATCTTGATTGAATGAACCAAGATTATTGGTGCCATAAGATATCTGTGGATATCCAATTTAACTCCTGCCAAATGGCTTGATGGAGTTGCGTATTTTAAGCTATAGCAAGTTATCTGCAAATGCAATATTTGGCCTTTTTGCTATTTGCAAGATATGAACGCTTACATGGCACTATAGTTGTCATCCCAGGGTCTAGATGGGCATTGATCCATATTTAGGGATTGAACGACCATAAGTGTTGATGGATATGATTATTCAAAACTATTTTGATATGTGTGAACAATATCAATTGAATATCTGAGGACTGATATATTTGCTTAAGTTGTAAACTTAAGAGTAATTTGGTTTTACCCAAATTTGTCATCTCTAATTCCGTCTTGATATGATTGCTTGTATGTTGAGATGATTGAAACTCCAATTTGGAATTTATATATGCAATCATAATGATTGGAGTAATCCTTCTATGATGGATACTCACTTAGTCAGTTGTACCACAATCAACTTGACTATTTCAAGTCATGGAATGACTTGAGTTGTACAAAATATATGTTGCGATTTGTATCTCAATTCAGAATATGAGTCCAATGAGGACATATATGTCTGAATTTATCCAAATTATATGATCTGCCAATGCTTGAATGTAGGAACAAAATTTTCACACATACCATGTGGGTATGTTTTTGCTTGGTCTCTGCATGAAACCATATGCTACAAGCTCTTAATGTCTCACCACCTTGCTTTTGCAAGAAAGCATTATGAGAAGAATATTTTACTACGGTAAAATACTTCTCATTGTTGAATAAGAGCTTTTCTCCTCAGTTATCACCTTTAATTTGACCCAATTTGAGTGTTGAGACACTCTGCCTATGACTTTTGGTCTGGATCCAGTTTAAGGTGTATAACAATTTTGAGTAGGAGTATATGTCGACAATTTGTAGTCTTAGTGTGATTGATTCAATGGAATCAATATAGCTTGTGAAAATATCAACCCTTTCTAACTCTATCTCATTTCCCAAGATGATAGAGTAGGGTGTTCCAGTGGTCCAGTGCTTTGAATTTATGTGCATATGTACTGGGCTTTGAATGTTGAACATTCATAGGTTTTGGATTTGAAAATCCATAAAGTGTCTAACATCATGTATGATGTTGATTTGCATTTACTATCTTGGAGGATGTCTCCCCCTGTTCCGCGGATGCTTGTAATAAGCAATATCCCTAGTGACCATACTTCTCCCCCTTTTATTTTAATTTGGGAGTTGAGTGGTTTTGTTAGGTACCCCCACTCTTTCTGGTACACAAATGATGGGAATGAGATTAGCTGACACTTTTTACAAGTAAATGCAATTGGTAGTTTATTTGCAATGTGTTGCAAATATATATTGTCATGCTGACAATTTGTACGTAGATGTGAGGACTGAATGTATTAGACATTCTAATTATTTGGCATTCCGTAATGTGGTATAAATCTCCCCCTAATGCCAAGAATTGTCCTCAAAGTATGATCAACATACGGGCTATGTAAAAATCCCCATGAGAGATCCAAAGTATTATGTGAATGACGGATAATACTATGTTGTGTGGATCCTCAATGCCCATGGATGTATGTTGAGGTGGTGATATCGTTATGTGCAAAGCATAAACGATATGCAGATGGGAAATAATTGGCTGAAGCCAAAACTCCACGTACATACTGCAACGGAGGGAGCCGTATGATTGCAGTTTGATTGATTATGTGGTGTATAAGTCCACATAGTACCAACTAGATGTTGGTAAATTTCAATTTGAATATAGTGGTCATGCAATGAGTTGCAATCTGTTGTGAGAGATTATAAAATCCGTTGTATGTACACATTGTACATAATGTTTTATAATTATGCTAAAGTCATACAATAGTCTATTGTAGACTTGAAAAGAAATCATGTGACATTTTCAATCCTGATGGATTTATCCTATGTTTCAGGATATTGTGCTCATAATTTGATAATTTGAGCAATGAACATAGCAAAAGCATAGTTCTTTAGTGCACTATAATATGTCACATGAAATCATGTAGTTGATTTATCAACCAATCATATGAAGGTTTTGAAAACTTTTGTTAACGGATATATGTACCATAATTCCTTTGAATGCGTTCAAGGAATTATAATGGTATAATTAAAATTTTAAGATAAGAGGATCTTAAAATTAATTTCCATAATGCACATGTGGTGCATATTAAATCTGAGGATTTATAGGAAATTTGCAATATATGACCAACGAAATAAATTTTCATATCACCTATAGTGTAGGTTGATAAAAAACAATATATTCCAATCTTGATGGAATTATAGACTGAAAATTTATTGTACGCAACATATGGTATGGGTTTTGATGTATGTAAAACACAATCCTTGTGATAATGGAGAAATGTGCTCAAGCATTTGCTTATATTATATCTGTTTTATTGGTTGATGAATATGAAATCATCATTGTTGTCATAATGTGATTTCATATTGAAATCACTATAACAGATTTTTTCCAACTCAATTGGTATGAGTTGAATTAGAATGCATGAGTGCATATCTAATTGGATACTTTGAGAGTGCTTGGTTATGGCTTGACCAAAACCATAAACCACAAATCGCAGTTGCGATTTTACTAATTTTCCTTTTCTCTTATAGAGAATTTAGAATATTTGATATCTCAAAGTGTAATGTTAGTGACATAAAAGTTCACTAATCAAATATTTTCTTCCATTTGGATTGTCCCCATCATTATCTATATTAAGTAAATCATAATGCATTATGATTACATATATAATATAGAATACATACTAGTAGCATGTATCATATAATGATACTATGTGAATGACAACTTATGTAATTGCAACATAATGTACATGATCATTAAGTGATGAGTTATATAGACTAAGTTGTGTCTCCAAACAAGTTGTTATTGCCTTCAAATATATCCTACTGTTGTAGGATTTGATCCTATTTCATATTTTCATATGAAAAAGGTATATAAGTGGCATAATATAGGTCGATATTGAAGTGCATTTCAAACTTGTCCCATTAAGTTGATTTGCCATTTGTCAATATTGTATTCAACCAAATACTTGATTTTGTGACATTGCATTGTAATGTGATTATGATATCCACAATTTTGACATACATACGAGTTGTCATTGTGGTTTTATAAATGCATGTCTTTGTCAGTATCCTTATTTTGTTGCCTTTGTGTTGACCCACTTTCTCATATTGTTGATGCTTGTTTGCATCTAACATTTGATATTCTGAATATTTGAATGTTGTTCAAATAGCCATGTTGTAACCAGAAGGTACAACAAATACTCTTTGTTAAGAGATCATAATGCATAGCATTTGATTTCAGAAAGTTTGGTGTAGTTTTGGTGATGGTATTGCTGATGCAATAGTTCCACCTATTGAGAAAATTGTGGATAAGGCTTCATAATTAGTTCTGTATGATATACAAATTCATCATAGAGGTAAATCTACAATAGATTTTCTCTATGTATACAACGATGTTGTATTTTGTCATGAATTTGATCATGTAGATGAATGTAGAACCAGTCGCCTTTTTAATTCTGGTAATATTACGACCTTATGTTGGCCATAACATCTTTTGAGTGTAGCTCAAAATATTTAGGATACCATTTCTATTTGATACTCAATGTTTTGAGATCCATATGAAAAGTATACCTTTAATAAGGCAATAATTTGGTTGAAATTTTGAATTCTAGACTATGATTTATTCCATATAAATGAAATATTTAGAATATGAAATGAATTTCAAATTCATTGCCCATGCCATATAAGTTTTTGCATGTGATGCAACTTATATGGACCTCATAATGGCTATTTTGAATCATGTACCACATGAGATATAGTCATGTGTTAAATTAATTTACTGCGGTAAATACATGAAGTGTAGTGTTGCAGTATATGTAAAATATTTGAATTCAAGATGAATCTTGTATCAAAATTAGGTATAGTGGTTTAAAATAGGCAATGTAATTGCTACTTATATATTGCTCTTTATTCCTGAAGGAATAAGTGACTGATAGTCATGGTTAATATATAGTCTCTATTTTAAACTTTTGGATGAATTCATCATAGAAATGATGTGTATCTTTTAATAATGGAGCATAGTATATGCTTAATACCATTATTTTATTCAATCCAAAATTCATTTACCTATACCTTTAGATTTATTTTGCATTGTTTCAAAGGCAAGATGATTCTTGCTACAAAATTAAGGTATATGTCAATGGGCAGTGCAACTGCTATAATTTGTATTCCTAAAGGAATTAATGACTTGAGAGTCATTATAGTATAATTTTGTTTAAACTTTGGATATACACTGTGAAGGTAATCATCATAAGATGCAGACCTCCAAGCAATGGGCAAGTAACTTGCTGCCTAAAAGCACGGTCTCTGGGCAAATAAATTCAAAGAATTTATTGCAGCCAGTGCCTAGGTCTCCATCACCTTGTGTTATTCCATTAGTTTAATTTGTTGTTTAAACACTTTGAAGGTAGAACCTCACAGTAATGGAGCATAATCTGCATGAGTGCATTAGATGCTTGTTTCCCTTACCTTGTGTTTAAACAAAATATATACCTTTTATTTGAATTTTGCATGATTTTCTACTTGATGTAGAATATTGATTTGAATAAATCAAATTCAAATAAAGAATTGCATATGAAAAAGATTGTTCTAAAGTATGTGTAACCAATGTGAGATCTGCGGATCATAATAATGCTCAATTGCTGCGGCAGCTGTAGCATTTTGATTACATTGGTCTTAATAATACCGATGGTATTTAATGTATATTACACAATATAGAATAATCTAAAGACTTTATCATAAAGTCTAATTATGCTAAAACATGAAATAGATGAAGCCCGAGGGCTTGTTTAAATTCTGGGGGGCAAACTCGGACTTGTGGAGTGAAGAATGTGGCCTGCTTGGCCCGGCCAGCAGCAGCCAGTCGGCTTGGCCCGTCCTGGCGGTCCGGCCTGCGGGAGGCCCGCTGCAGCCTGGTCGGCTTGGCGCCGAGGNAGCAGCCTGGGCGCGGCCCATGTGGCCTGCTGGCCCGGCATAAGAGTGGAGGAGCCGGTTAGGGTCCCTCACCGAGCCGCCGCCGCCTCTTGCGCCGCTTCGCCCGCACCGCTTCGCCCTTCGGCCGCTGCTGCGGTTGCGCGCTGCGCCGCCGCTTCTGTGCAGTGCGCTCGCAGATCCCCTTCCTCCCTTGTTCTTCATGTCGCAGCCGCCGCCGCCGCCGGCGTTCTGCCTGTCGCCAAGACGGCAGTCCAGGGCCGCGATACGGCCGAGCAGTGCGGCTGGGGAGGGACGTGAGCATGCGCCACCACTGGGTGCCGGTGGTACCTTGGGTGCATGTGTCAATGGCCTTGGCCCGATTGAGAAGCATGTATGGCGAGGAAAGCCTCTGTTTTACCGAAGGTGTATCTCAGACTCGGGTGCGCCATTGTCGTTGTTGGAGCGTAAGAATCGTAACTTCTGTGACTTGATCCGATGGATTTTTTCCCCCTCCTTGATGAAGGCTAAAAATAACCTTTGTTCTTCCTGTTGGAGAAAAGAAAGAAAGGAAATGGAAACACTACATGCCTGATCCGATGAGGAACATGACCATGACGTGGTGTGCATCCATGTGAAGAAGAATGGAGGGTAGCAGGACTGTCTGCACTCTTTTTCTGTCTGTTCCTTCGAAATCAGTCCAGCAACATTGGTTGTTCGTCATGTTGGTGCAGTGCGTGTTGTCGGCATCACTCGGCCAGGCCGCTGGCCTAGGCCTAATGGTGGAGCGACGGGGCATCCATGATAAGCGTGCCAGCGATGACCACGACGAGCATGCCGGCGTTCTGCAGAACATCGGCAATGGCGTCCACCAGAGAACTTGGCCTTCTGGCCTCCCTCTGTTCTTGAGGCTTTCTTGTGCTCAGTAGAGAGCAAAGTGCATGATAACGTGTTGGAGAGTGAAAACTCAGAATGAAAGAGTGGAAAGATTGATTCTCATTGATGGGGTTGTTTACATATTTATACAATCCGAAGGGGCATGGAGGTGCCTCTTCCCAAGGGACATACCCTTGGGGAGAGTGGCCCTTTCACACACTAGTAACTACCTAGTGATGTCATTAATCATTAATTAATTAATGAAAGAATTGATCACTAAATAAGTGTTTCACAACACATTCGTCAAAGCAAAAGAGAAATTATTAGCATGCATTTATTGCTCAGGAGAGGCTTTTAAATTATTTGAACAGGGCACACATAGTGAAAAATAATACAAATAAATTATTACTATATTTTTTTCAGATTTGATTTGAGTGGTGGCTTGGATGTTGGGCGTAATATGTATGCATCCTCAGATGGTGGAGATTGGAGAGAGGAGCAGGGCCACTAGGGCCATGGTCTAGGGTGTCAGCGACTACAACGAGTTATGGAACAATATGCGTAAGCGTAAGCATATATAAACACGGCGTGTTAATAAGGAGCAATATGGGATAATGTGGGAAATGCTGTTGAGGCAAATTAGCCATTTGTCGCGGTGGCAAGCTTGAGATTCTCGTGGCCACGATGCTCAGTTGTTCAGAAGAGACCTCTGTGGCTTGTGTAGCCTTTGTACGGCGCACTGACGATGGCCGGCGGCGTTGGTCGGACGACGCTCACGGGATCACTGTGCTTGGCAATGTCCGGCGTGCGTTTTTTCCATTTGTTTTCAGCCTGTCTTCTAGTTTTGGTTCTTCCATTTGGTTTCAGGCTTTCAGCTTGTATGCCCTCCATGTCAGGACCACATGTCGACATCAGAGACGTGAAAAACAAGTCCGAGCGAATTAATTTTGCTCGAAACCAATCACTTTCGCCCTTCTCCAAGCTGCAAATTACTTTGACGATTTTTTAACCACGGACACAGAGACAGAGCAAGAAAAATAATTAAAGCCTCTAGTCTAGATTTAATATGTGCAGCTGCGACCTTTGGCACAAAATGAATTGACCCCAAGGAAAACAGCAACAAAATCCCAAGCTTTGCGCAACTTCTCACGATTACTGAAAGGGACCAGCATGAGCCGATAAACTTTGGATATGGCATAATGTCTCTGTCGTCCTCGTCGGTTACT
>CM014278.1:96992334-97029742 GCA_004135705.1 Alloteropsis semialata | reverse complement strand
CTAGCATATTTTTCACCATGTGGGCCGACAATAGATCCATCGGCCATCAACAGAAAACCGTTGGCCAGTTCAATAGGAGGTGGTGGAGCAATCGGAATCTGTGGAACAACAGTCATTGCATTATCTTCAGTTTCTTTGCCTTTTCCTGACCCTGATGTTCCTGCAGAATCTGGTATAAAAACTGGACCTTTTAAGCAAATAGCATCATCCACCGCCTTCTTGATAAGATTGTCCAAAGAATTCACCAAAGTGCCTGACTGGTTGATCAATGCATGATGAACAGCTTGGTGAATCATTTCTGTCATGTTGACCTGGTACTCCCGAGCATCAGTTGTCTTCTTGATCAATTCTGGATCTGGGAGAGGACCCTTGAGTATAGGTCCTGAACGATTACGCCCAAATTAGCCAAGGCAGAGCTTCTCGAATGCATCAATCTGAGCCTGAACTGCATCTAATTGAGCTTTAGACAGATCGGTCTTTGTAATTGGAATGGCCGTCTCAGGCGTCTTGTTCTTGTCATTCTTGGCCTTCTCAGCAGCTTCTTTTTCAGCAGCAAGTTTTGCTGCAGTTTCTTTCTCAGCAGCAAGCTTTGCTGCGGTTTCTCTTTCAGCATCAGACGACGACATTTTGGAATTTGCTTCTCGTGTCCCACCGGGCGTGCCAAAAATGTGTTGACGCAGAAAATCGGCGGTCGTATCCTCCGCGTGCAGCACACGTGGACCAGGGAGATCTGCTTCACTCCAGTGCCAGCCCTACACCTAGTTCGAGTTCGCGGCGTGCCAGTCAATTTGACCTGAAATTGACAAGGGAATAAAATAGTTAAATTACTCTTTGATTGTGCCGGCTCTATTCCAAACGGCGGAGGCACGTCGGATTTTAGCCAAGACCCAATCAGAATGTATCGGCCGATGTCAATCGGACCTCAAAATCGGACTTCATAGATGACGTCAATCGGACCAAAATAATCGGACCTCAATCAGACATCCAATCGGACCTCAGAATCGGACCAATCAGGATCGGACCTTGTAACAGATCAGTCTTTAAATGATCAATATGCATAAAATATGACCGATATGTAAATAATGGATCAGCTGTGCCTTTGGACAAGATATTAAATAATCAAAGTGTAAGCCGATACATCGTCCATCTTGCCTAATTGTCAGTTTGATTTATCTCATCGGACCATCTAACCAACCAATCGGACCAGAACCTTTTCAGAGAAATCTAGCTCTGACGTAGGGAATCTAGATTTCTTCAGCAATGATCAGATCAGATAGCTAGACAGTCAAACTCAACTCATCAACCTGTCAACTAAACAAGATGCTCGCACAGGTGTTAATCAGATTAAGCAAATAAACAGATAAAACATTAACAGGATCGTTCTGATTCTAAGATATGCTACCAAATAATCAAGCGAGACCTAGCTCCGGCGTAGGGAATCTAAACCACACTTAACATTCAAATAGCAATAAGGCATAACCAAAGCTTCCTTTGACTAATCAAGATGAATCTAGCTCCGACGTAGGGAATCTAAACCAAGCATGACAATCAAAGATCAATCTAATCGTATTGCAAAGATCCTGCTCCGACGTAGGGAATCTACACCAGTGCAATACTCAAAGAACAACCAGATTAAACCACAAAGCATGGATCGGACCTAGAACGATGCTGTAAGATAAATATTGCTTAAATCGGACCAAGACCAATGCTCAAAGCCGTTGAAGAAGTAGAATTGATTCACATGGCGTAGATCTAAACGAATCTAGCAACTCCAAACAAACCGCAAAAACTGCCTTTAGTAACCAAGATGAGTCTAGCTCCGACGTAGGGAATCTAGCCTAATCTTGATATCTAGCTCCGACGTAGGGAATCTAGATTTAAAGTGCAACCCGATAAAACGATTAACTGTTGGATAATCAATATTGATCTAGCTCCGACGTAGGGAATCTATATCAATCTTGCTTATCCAGAGATAAATCGGTTGAACAGTATAAACGAGAAAGGGCGATGCGCCTCAATTCAAAGCCTATACTAGTTCGATAAGTTGACTAACTTACTGGTAAGCCGGAGATCAGAACTGATGCAGCCCGTCCACCGATAAGCTTCGTCGAGATACTACTCCTAGGGTTTTTGGCGTGAAGCCGGGTTGTATTGATTGTGAGAATAGTTCTTTACAATGGACGAGGGTTTATATTTATACCCTGGTCACGATGAATCCTGATCGGACCAGACTAACTTGCAGATAATGTAAACTTATTCTAAGATAGAATGGGACTTTTAATATGCCTTCTGAAAAGGAAATAGTCCCCGCTTATGCCACGCTTCCTTTTTAGCCGATGTATATTTCTCATTCACCATCAGATCGGACTCCCCTTCTTTATCGGACTCTTCCCCTGCATCGATTTCCTTCTCCGGCACCATTTGTTTGACCATTCAACGGGTCCACTGCGCAGTTTCAACCTCACCACGTCACCATCTGACTCAGCATATCAGGTGCGAAAATCTGGTGTCAACA
This sequence comes from Alloteropsis semialata, assembly GCA_004135705.1. Classification (NCBI taxonomy): domain Eukaryota; kingdom Viridiplantae; phylum Streptophyta; class Magnoliopsida; order Poales; family Poaceae; genus Alloteropsis; species Alloteropsis semialata. The sequence goes on along the minus strand of CM014278.1, from coordinate 97,027,227 downwards.
CCTACGACGTAGCCAGCCGTGCAAAGTTCAACCTCTGTGCACCGGTTCTTTGGTACATTCATGACTTTCTAGCTTTAAGCACAATGTCAGGCCGAACGACGAAGGGATATTATGCTTGTACTCATTGCGACAAAAATCCTTTGTAACAGCCACTACGGAATAAGTTAGGATACATTGGGCATCGCCGTTTCCTTGAAAGGGATCATCATTTGCGGCGAGCCTGGCTTTTGATGGGCGCCGTGAAGAGCAGGAGGTGCCAAGGAAGTTCACTAAAGAGGAGGTTTTGAGGGAACTACAGAAGGTGAAACATATCAGGCCGGGCAAGAATGTTAAAAGTAGGAAAAGAAAGCGTGGAGAGGATTATGAGCAAGTGATTTATAGCCGGAAATCTGCGTGGTGGCAGCTGCCCTATTGGGGTGACTTGTTGCTGCCACATAACCTTGATGTCATGCATATAGAGAAAAACATATGTGACAACATTGTTTCCACTATCTTGAAGTTGGAAGGAAAGACAAAGGACACAGTCAATGCTAGGCTGGATTTGTATGATATGGGCATAAGGCATGAATTGCACTGCCAGCAGGATGGAACCAAGGTTAAAGCTCCACCAGCTTGGTATGTCTTGACACCAGAGCACATAATAGAGTTTTGTAAGTTCCTCAAGAGTATCAAGTTTCCAGATGGATTCGCTGCCAACCTAGCAGGATGTGTAACCGCAGATGGTTCCAAGTTCTTAGGCTGGCTTAAAACTCACTCTTGCCATGTCCTTTTGCGAAGACTTCTTCCTGTTGGGCTAAGAAAAATTGCACACTCAGATGTATACAACATAGTTGCCCAACTTGGCATTTTTTTGGGAGTTGGTAGCAAAACTCTTAGGAAAGATATTGTCCAACCCCTAAAAAGCCAGATCCTACTCATCCTATGCAACCTTGAGAAAATATTCCCTCCGGCCTTTTTCACTGTTATGGTTCACTTAGTTGTCCATCTTCCGGATGAGGCTTTGCTTAGAGGTCCTGTGCAGTATGGGTAGATGTACCCTATAGAGCGGCGACTAGGCACATTGAAAAACGTTGTAAGCAAAAGGGCTAGGCCTGAACGATTGATTGCTGAGGCTTACATAGCAAGTGAGACTTTAGCATTCTGTTCTAGGTATATTGATGATTTCAACCCGGATGGCACGGTTCATGAAAATAATGGGCCAGAAGATGCTGAAATCTCTATTTTCAAGCATGAGGTTGAGCTACAAGGCAAGGCAAAGGTTGAAACCATCGATCACCAAGCATTTCAGAAGATAGTTTGGTATGTCCTAAATAATTGTGAAGAAGTTGAACCATATGTCGAGTAAGTATCAATTGTACCTGCTGAATGCCTACTTAATGCATTACACATGATGTGTTTAAATTTGTACTTTATTTCTTTCCATCTTATACAAAGTGGAGTTAACAAAAGAAGGGGTACATGCTGATGATATAGACAAAAGGCTTGTAGAAGGATTTGCAAAATGGTTTCTAACATATGTAAGTGACCTGTTGTTTCATTCCCCAATTGAAAATAACTTGAACAACATCTTTGTTTAGTACTCATCATCGTCCGTCTTATATGTCGGTGCAGTTTGCGAAGCAGCGTAAAATCAATCCAAATGAAGTCAATGAAGGATTTTATTCACTATCATGTGGTCCTGATACTCGAGTAAAGCGGTGTGCAGCTTGCAAGGTCAATGGAGTCCGCTATAACACCCTTGATCGTGAGAAACATCTTAGGACACAGAATAGTGGAGTCATGACACAAGGCATGCACGAAGGACAAGAGATTGATTACTACGGTGTGCTTAGGGAAGTCATCCAGTTGCAATATGCCTCAAGCCTCAACTTCAACCAGATAATGGTTATTTTCAAATGTGATTGGTACAATCAAGTCGGCAAGACTGCCGGCATTAGAAGTGATCCCTATTTCAAGTCCATCAACAATCATTCATATTGGTACAAGTCCGATCCTTACATCCTAGCCGACCAGTCAGTGAAGATATTTTACTTGCATGACAATTATAATGGCAAAGTGGACAAAGGATGGCGAGTTGTCTAAAAATTTGAGCATAGGTCCACATATAATGTGTCTGAAAATGAAGTTGGTGTGCAACAAGATAAGTACTCTTCTGATTCAGAGCATGTTGTGCATCTACTTGAGGATCATGTTGAGGTGATGCACCATCAGAGTGGAGGTGAGACTGTCATTGAAGCTAATTTGGAAGACCTTATAAGAAGCAAGAGCCCAGTGCACGTGCCTGAAGATGTTGAGGACGATGAAACCATGGAGCAGTATTATAGTGACAGCAACAATGGGTATTTCTCTATAAATGACAACACATGCGATGATGATGATGATCTATGACGCTGCTGCTTTGCTTGGTTCTTGTGATTTTGTGTTCTGTGTATGAAACTGCATTTGATGTGATCTGATGTATAACTCGAGCAGTTTGGCTTGGTTCTTTCATGTTTTCTGGCTAGGATCTAACTCTGCACGATTTGTTTGCTGGATGAATGTTGCTGTTTGCGGTTTGCGGTTTGCTGTTTGCTATTTGATGTTTCCTGTTTGCTCCAACAGACAAAAGAGACAAAAGATGGGAGGGGAAGAGACCCATGTACTGTTTGCTCCAAAGATGGGAGGGTGAGAGATCCATTTACTATTTACTCCAAAGATGGGATGGGTGAGATAACCAGACACCAGTTTCACTGGTGGGTGAGTGTATGATGGATGGGCCCCACTGCCAATAGGGCCCGGCCGTCAATGTGTCATAGTGAATCGAAGAACCGCTGCACCCAAAGTCAAAACTCTCTGACCCCCACGTCCCATCGTCTCTGCCTCACGCTCGTCGGTTCCCAAGGTCCCGTCCCATCGGCTCCCACGCTCGTTCCAAGGTTCCGTCAGCATTAGTCCATGACGGATGGGCCCTAATGCCAAGAGGGCCCGACCGTCAGTGAGTTTGGGATGGACGAGATGTAACGTCCCGACCCCCAGGTCCGGGCCCGCTTACGCCTGGCAGCTCGCTAGGACCTCGAGAATGCCCTCACAGACCAACACGAGTCTTTTCTGCGCACTTTGTCCTCACTCATGCGCACCCGGGAAAGACTTCCCGGTCGGTCACCCATCCCGAAATTGCTCCAGGCCAAGCACGCTTAACCTCAGAGTTCTTTCGAGATGAGCTCCCGGAAAAGAAGTTGCAACTTGTTGGTATGAGTATTCTATCAATCCTATTAAGCCTTGGGCAAGGATGTCATACGAGAGTCCGTTGGATTAATCATTATTCCCGGTTCGTAGGAGTCTATAAAGAGGTGCGCAGGGTGCATTCATCCTTATTCTTTCCACACACGCCTTCTCGCCGCGCTCCGCCTTCTATCTTCCTCGCCGCGCTCCGCCTTCTCGCTTGGTCAAGAGCATGGATCCCACCCACGCTTCGGTAAGTCCATACGTCTTCGGTAAGAATGGTGCTACGCACTGTGCCTTGCAGCCTCGTCGGGTTCATTAGGGTTTTTTTGTGCACACTGTTCATTAGGGGTTTTTTTGTACTGTTCTCATCGCTTCCAGGGTGCTGCCGGCAGGTCGTCCGGGGGGAGGGGCGCCACTGTGGCCGCTCCCCCGCCTCGCCGCCGCCGTCTCCCGCCACGCGCTCGCCGTCTCCCAAGCGGGCTCGGGGTGATGCAGCCGACCCGGTCCAGGAGTCGTCGGGCTCGGCATTGCCGCCGCCGCAGCCGGCGCGCCCGGAGTTGCCGCCGGCGTTGCCGGAGTTGTCGCCGCCACAGCCGACGCGCGCGGAGTTGCCGCCGTCGTCCTCCAAGGCGCCGCAGGAGGACAGCGACAACGACTACGACCACCATCCGTCGGAGCTCGACGATGATGCGTTCGTCGAGGGCGATCCGACGGGGGTGGTCCACGACGACGACGACGACGATCCTGACCGGATGCGCATTCGCGTCAGGTACACTAACTCTGACAAGTGTTGGTTCCACTGCCCCGTCTGCCCATTTGAGGACGACAGTGACCCCAAGGTGCAGCTCCATGTCATGGGCATCGCCATGAACGGGCCGGAGTCTGGCGTCGATGCCCAGGTTGACCTGCACCGCCACTTTGCTCGTCAGGAGGGGTGGATCAATTAGTTTGTTTAGTTTTTGTTTAGTTTGATTATAAATATGTGTCATTGTCTGTGAACAATGTGCTTCTATTTCATGAACTTAATTAGTTTTGGTGTTCATGGTTCTGTTTGTTGTATCGGCTGTGATGACGAAACCCACGAACGCCGTGCCCATGAGCGCGCGCGGTTCAATGACGGCGAACACGAACGGAACGGTTGCGGGAACGCGAACACGAATCGAACGGTTGTGAGAACGAGAACACGAAACGAACGGTTGCGGGAACGCGAACGGTTGCAACGTGAAGCTTCGAGTGGAAGCGAACTCAAAATTAGTGGTCAAACCGGCCTTCACCGCTGACGGGGCGTACGACGAGACGCGAACAGTTGAACGACGGAACTCAAAATTAATGCGCATTCATCTACCGCCTGCCCACGTCCGTCAGCCTGTGCGTCTGCTCATCTCCCTAGCATTTTTGGGCTGTGTTTGTGGCCCAAGACAGATACGTTTCTTTTCTGGCTTGCCCCGCGTTTGTGGCCCAAATGAGTTCAAGGCCAACCTTGGCCCAGCCGAAATCACCTTCATACACAAATTATCACCACAACAATAGCACATTGTCAACAACCCCATACACAAATTCGGAACACAAATTAAACACATACAAGTACAAATTCCACATTACATCAACAAATTAAATATACTAACTGTCTATATTGAACGCATAAACACCATTGCAGTAGCGGCACAACCCACAAACAGACCAAAGAGCCAATGCTTCTTCTCTGAATTCTTCTTGCTCACCCAGGGCCTGCCCTCTTCCAAGGTGGAGCTCAAGCCTACATTCTCTTTCTTCAGCATCTCAAGCTTAATCACAGTATCACTAAGAGCAGCCTTAAGCTCTGCCCTTTCACGTTTCAGTGCCTTCACAGCATCCCGGAGATCCACCAGCAAGCCTTTCACGAATTCATCCACCTCGCCTTCATACCAACCCAAGAAGTCACACCCTCCATACTGCAAACAACCAAGAAATCAAATTTAATCGTACAACACATCCAAACCAAACCCACGACACCAGATCTACAACCACTTACCTGAGCATTGCAGCACTTGAAGTACCTCCGCCCTGGATTGGCATCGCTCCATGCGATCCACAACGCCGCCTTCTTGCCACAATGACACAGAACATCAGGAGAGTAGTCCAGGGGCCCGCGCCGGTAAGGGATTGGCGAACTCTGCTCTCCCACCTCGCCGTACCATGTCCCGCGCGAACGGCTGGAGCTCCGCGAGGTCGACATCGCTCGGGAACGCCGGAGGAGAAGAGGGGAAGAAAGGGGCTAGGGTTACGCACCGGGGAAGAAAGGGAATGGATGCCGCCGGAAGCCGACGCCTCCGCTTCTTAACGGTCAACAAAAATGTCTTCGCTTACATGTGGGCCCTGCCACGTTAGATAGGATGCGTGGTGCTGACATGTGCGCGTCCGACGGTTTTCGAATCCAAGGAGGAATTGCAGATTCGACCAACAGCTCGAGGAGGTAAAATGACCCAGTTCCAGTAAGAAAACGCACGCTTGCGCATGGGCTTCATTCGTAACCTACAAATGGCCCAGTCCATTAAGGGTGAACATCTTCATAGAAAAGATAAATTTATGGCCCTAGAACCAAGCAGGCGTCGTAGCGCGATGATAAGTCTTTCGGTTTGCAGGGGCAGGTCGCGGGTTCAAGACCTGGCACCCGCGATTTGTTTTTTAACTTACAAAAACTTCGACGAGCGCGCTTACATGTGGATCCAGTGCCACGATGGACCGTTACATGTGGACACAGCGCACCCGTCGCGTGCCACGTTGGAATGTTGGACCCACATATGGCACACGTGTCGCCTGGTGCAGTTCTATGACGAATTCAAACTGTCACAGCTCTTTGGCGCGGATGGGCTGGGGTTCTATGACGATTTGGGTTTTCTGTTCTATGACGTTATTTGACGCTCCGTCATAATTTTCGTCATTAAAAATTCATCACTTTTCTATCGTGACAATCCAATTTTTTCATCATAGTAACACTATCTACTGTGATGCTATCTCAGAACGTCACTACCAAAATGTCATAGATGTTCGCATTTCTACTAGTGGCTCCCGATCTCATTTTCCGGTGGTAAAATATGGATACGGAAACGAGTAAAGGGTTTTCCCGTCCGTTTTCACTAGATGGAGATGGATATGGAGATAAAGATACAAAGATAGGGAAGTTGAAGGAGAAGAAGATAAAGAAGAGGAGATATAGATATAGATATAGATACAAATATACATACAGATACAGATACATATATATGGTGCTATCTTAGGTGACTAATAGATGACATCTCTTGTGTTACCCACACCACACTTCGCTACTTGAGTACTGTAAGTCGATCGCTAGAAGTTAAAGAGACTAGCCACACGGCAAGTGAACTGCGTAATTGGCGAAAAGAGGAAGAAAGGTGATGAGGACATCCTCCATTATTACCCGCTGGCAAAGACGCAACAAGAAAATGGGCCAAAAGAGGCCCAGTTGTAGTCGGGCGTTGACCGTGTGAGCCTCTGAATAATCCCACCTTGCTTAGCTAGGGAGGAGGAAGCCACCTTAAAGGGGAGAGCCACCCTTCCCTTATCGGACTAGTCTTTTGGGGTGATTGGGCCTTTCCCTGAGGGGTGCGCCGGAGTGCGGTGCTAAGATTGCCGAGGCGCAACAAGAGGCCCTAGTGGTGTTGTGGGCCGGATCGGTGTGTCGTAAATTTGGCTGTCGGTGCTAAGATTGTTGAGGCGCAACAAGAGGCCCTAGTGGCGTTGTGGCCAGATCGGTGCGTCGGGCTTTCCATCCAAACCCACTTGGGCCGGACTCATCATTTGGTATCAGAGCTGGGCCCTTGTTAAGAAGGGGAGAATGATGAGGACATCCTCCATTATTACCCGCTGGCAAAGACGCAACAAGAAAATGGGCCAAAAGAGGCCCAGTTGTAGTCGGGCGGTGACCGTGTGAGCCTCTGAATAATCCCACCTTGCTTAGCTAGGGAGGAGGAAGCCACCTTAAAGGGGAGAGCCACCCTTCCCCTATCGGACTAGTCTTTTGGGGTGATTGGGCCTTTCCCTGAGGGGTGCGCCGGAGTGCGGTGCTAAGATTGCCGAGGCGCAACAAGAGGCCCTAGTGGTGTTGTGGGCCGGATCGGTGTGTCGTAAATTCGGCTGTCGGTGCTAAGATTGTTGAGGCGCAACAAGAGGCTCTAGTGGCGTTGTGGCCAGATCGATGCGTCGGACTTTCCATCCAAACCCCACCTAGACCGGACTCATCAAAAGGGCGAGGGGCGTGTCATTGCGGTTAGGACTTGGGAATTGGGAGCGAGAGAGGGCGACGTGTGGGAGCAGGGCAGAGGGAGGAAATGACAAAGGACCATCACGTATATATGTTATCTATTGCAACCATGGATGCGACGAAGGCGATACAACAAGGAGAGACAATGTTTGTGAACCTGGACGGTTCCTTGCGACCGTTCGCGCGCGGGTTAACAAGGTTCTGAGAAAATGTAGAAATGCAGTGGGCTTTATGTGTAGCTAGCTCCCGATATGATCAGATGGGCACCCACACGCGACACGAACGCTGTGCCGGGGATGGTTGACGCTATCACAGACCTCTCTAGATGAGGACGGATGGACGGACGGAGATGGAGCTAGTCTGGATGTGATGGGGGCCATTCTCGCCCACTTTGTTTTATCTTCTAGACTCTAGGGCATGCAGAAGCGATCAGGTCATCCTCCAAACGTCACTGGCTTGTGCTTTGCATGCCTTGCACGTCATTGCGCTACTGTCTCTGCGCTGCCCGGTAGGAGTAGTGTCCTCACGTTACATAAAACCTATACTACTATTGTCCAGATTTCGATCATCGCAATGAGTAGGCATATATAGTCGCGTTTGTGTCGACGAGATCGAAGCAGTAATGTTCTCCGATGACATTTTTCCTTGGAACGAACATATGATAGCGGCTGTTGAACTCATCCCATAAATTTCAAACAGGCACTCAAGCCCCCACCAACCTTATCATCGAGTCGCGTTTCAAGTTTGAACACGGAAAGCTCGCAGCAGGTTATATTACATTATTACCTGATGTGATCCGAGACAAGGCCGGCGATGTGAATGTGATGTGGCATCTATCGATTAACACCAGCGCACCATAAAACCGTTCTGATGGAATAATCCGGGTCTAAATCCGCCAAGAGATATGTTGAGATCTTTCCTCGGCAGCTGCTACATGGTCAATTGCCTCTCCGCGGATAATAATTAACCTGATTGATGTGGACGGCTCAGTGCCGCATTGCCGCAGAAACGATGCTATCTACACGGGTGGTTTGTCCATGTCTTTAATTTTACATGTCCTCTCGGAACTTTCTGTCTTTTATCCGTCTAAGTGGAGCGTTCTGTGCGATTCAGATTAGAGCTCTAATTAACGATTCATCTGGCCATTCAGAAAAAAAATGGCCGCTTTGGTTCATCTCAGAATGTGGAATAGTGCACCACCCTTGCTCGTCATTTGAGTAAATGAAGTACGAGGCCACCAGACGATCTCAAAATATAAAGGCCACCAGACGCAAACATTTGTATACTTTCTCCATTTCTGATTACTATTTGTTTTGGCTTTTCTAGATTCAATACTTTGGCTACGCATATAGATGTACGCTATGTCTAGATACAGTGGCGGAGCCACCAATCTGGCGAGGTCCGGCGGCCGCCACACTTGCCGCGGGCAACTCACAAATTAACTTATCGTATAATTTACATATTTGATGGCTATGGTACTTTATTGTATGTATTTTCTTATATAAATCAGTAGTTATAATAAGTTCGCCATAGGTAGATTTTAATCCCGGCTCCGCCACTGTCTAGATACATAACAAAAGTAATGATTCTAAATAAAATCAAAATGAATATTAATTTGGGACGTAGGGAGTAGAAAATAATTTATCAATTCAATCACACATTATATTATTGGTTTTCTTAACAGTACACAGGCTCGAAACCAATCCGTGAGATCAATTTTGAAACCAAAATAAGTAGGCCCTGCTGGGCCTTAAGAAGATTTCTTGACAGGCCGGACTCGAAGTGAGCTAGCCTTTATAGCTCCACACCTGGCCCATGCAACACCTACAGGATCGGTAACAATGGTCAATGGGGTTGATTTGCGAAGTTTAAAGGAGAAAGTCCATTTTATCTTTCTTAACTATACCCAAAGTCCAGCTTTCCTCCCTAACCTACAAAACCAGGTAACCCACCTCCCTTAACTTTCAAAACCGTTCACTTAACCTCCCTACCCCGGTTATTAGCGGTTTTTAAAGGCGGTATTGTCTTTTTCAATTAAAAATAAATCTAGTAAATCCTAATGAGGTTATTAAACCACGAAAAATATCCCTAAGCTTCTAGACATTCTAAGAAAAAACGTACAGATAGATTGAGACATGATAAACCCAAAATAAGATATTTAGATCTCATGGAAATATATATAGAATCTTAAAAAAATTATATTTAGCTCAAGTAAAATAAGAAAATATCCAAAAATTTAGATTTAGATCTACCAAAATGGAAAATATAAAAATAAAATTAAAATTAAAATATTCTAATCTATGTCTAATTGCATTTTGAATACAGTCTGCAATAAAAACATGAGATGAAACTAATATGAATACATTCAACATATATGCATTCAATGTTAATATATGATACCTTTATGATAGCTACATCTTATATTTATATTATGAAAAGTTCCTTTAGACATGAATTAGAAAATTATGGTAGTTTTCCAAAAGTTTTTAGATACTTTCTTATTTTACTTGAGCTAAATATAATTTTTGGAAGATTCAATATATATTTTTATGAGATCTAAATTGTAATTGGGTTTATCATATCTCTATGATTTTTTTCAGAATTTCTAGAAGCTTAGGGATATTTCTGTAGTTTAATATCATCATTAGGTATTTACTAGATTTATTTTAATTGAAAATCCTTTGAAAACCGCTTATAACCTGGACAGGGAGGTTAACTGAACAGTTTTGATTGCTGAGGTGTGGCAGACCGCCCCAATTAATCCGGCTTAAGAGCATGGGACCACTATCACAGCAGTGCGCCACGCCCCTAAACCGAGTTAATCGTGCAATCCGTCAGATACCTTCCCGATTACACCACATTTTTCTCTCGACCGAAACAAAATAGCAGCAGTCCCACTCGAAGGTGGGCTCAGGCAGTACAACTCATCGCATATTTTACCTCGCACGGTTCACGTAGATAATTATACAAATACAGTACATGTATGTTTTATCTCTTACAAACCAGAGTTATTTACAGCGGAAGACTACACATCGAAGCAAAAGGGTATCATGCGGAGCCCTCGCACAATACCTAAAAACCGCGGCCTGAGCCGGACTCAGGCGGCACCTGCTCCAAGACCCAACCGTCAGGCAAAGTGCACGGCCACGTCAGAGCAGCAGTAGGGTCGTAGCTCACCACCTCCAAGTCTGAAAAACAAGCCACAAACAAGGCTGAGTACTAATTACTCAGCAAGACTTACCCGACCAGGTTTAAATACTAGACATGCAAGGCTTTATGGCTGAGGGTTTGTTTTGCCAACAAGCACCTAACCAAAAGTTTCTATTTTCAAAGTTTTAGCCAAGTTTTACATTGAGACTAGACCTTACTAAATTTGCCAAGCTATCCAATACAATCAAGGTATCACATCAATTGATTAGTATAACCATGGTACTCTTATCTATTCCCCTTCTACTCTCCTTTGGCCCAAGGACATTGATGTGCAACGAGAGATCAAGCAGCTTCATGTAACCGCGAAGGACGGACAACTCGAGTTGATTTTAACCATGCATGGGACAACCTAATCGCACGACCCGTGAGAGACACCCAGGACCCCACGGGGCAACCGTTCCCATCTCTCCCTGCCGTCTGCCATCGGGGACCACTCCACCCGAGTGCACGCCCCAACGAACCCCAGGTGCCCCAGGCAAACCTGTGCCGTGGCCACTGCTACACTCGCCATCCACCCCTCGCCCAATGGAGTGGATATGTCCGTCAGACGTCAGTTTGCATCAAGTACTAGGTTTACCAGTTTACCATATTTCCCGGCATACGATTAGTACCTTCAAAAGCTTGACCAACTGACCACACCCTCAACGCCTTAGCCAAAACCTCCTACGCAAGCGGGACATTCAATCAAACATGAATATCGCACAAGCCCCGCTTGCCAAAATTCATCAACTGCTATAAGGTAGAAACCTATATCTCGCAAGTGACCAGGCGATCACTCGACTTCTACCGGTCCTAATTAAGCATAGCCTTCTATTCGACCTACACATACTAGTATTAGGACGTAGGTACCTAGGGAATCATGCAACTAAGGTTTCAACCAACTCCTCAAAACTTAAATGCACAAGAATTAAGGCACAAGCAAGAAGTGTTAGTTCACAGTGGGTTATGCTCCGGGGCTTGCCTTCTTGATCTCCGGTGGCCTTGGGCCCTTCCGGACTTTGGTCCGGGCCTTGTGCAGTCGTCAAGTTCAGCTCCGCCGCAGCTTGATCACCCTCGTGCGCGACCTCCAACTCGTAAACACCGTCAACGATGGGGTGATCTAAAGGAGATGTAAAAAGTATGCATGAGATGCATGAATGCACAAGCTATTAACTACAAAAATATTTGCCACACTCCAAATCGTGGTCAATCAATCATAGAACACAACAATTAATAAAAACAATAGGCACCAGAACCGGTCTGACCGGTTTTGGAAACCGGTTAGACCGGTCTGGCACTGGCCGGCCCAAAAATCTCTAGGGTCAACTAGCTTTTGCATCATTTAGATATATCATCTACAAATCAATACTAGGCATAAGCACTGCTCCTATGGTTGGATTCACCCATTTATGAAGCATGGAGAAAAAGTAAAGTATGCAGATTACCTTTCCTACTCCCATAACTCAACTATCTCTAAAACCACCATAATCCTAAATAACTTTGTTCATTAGCTACCTAACTCAACTTTATTCATTCTATTAGGACTATCAAAATGGTTTGGCACTTTTAACTCCTGTATAAGAGTCATGAAGCAATAAATCAACTCTTTAGCACTCACATTTTGTGCATGAAATCAAATACCCATCAAACAACCACTTACCCATAAGCCTTAGAAACCTAAAAACATCCCCCTACACCTTCTAATTACTTACCCTTGGTCCTGGGCTTCTTCTACCTCGAGCCAGACCAAAGCTCGGCCATGGGTGTTCCTGGCCGGCCGGAGTTCTTCGAAATCCAAGCAAAGGAAGGCCGGGGCGGGGCAAGGGATGGCTAGGGGATGAAGAGGGCGAGGTGAGGCAGCTGTGGACTCGAGGAATCGATGAATGGGCGAGTGAGGGACGGTGAGCGCGGTCCCGGCGCTTTTGCCGCCCGGCCACGAAGGGTGAGGGCCGGCTGGCCACCTGGGCGGCTCGTGGCGCGCCAGCGGGGCCAGGGGAGGCTGACCAGGCGCCAAGGAAGCACGGGGAGGCGGACGCGTGGCCGGAGCAGTTGGGAAGGACGAGAGTTGGCGGCGGTTGGTACGCACCGACTGTTGCGGTGGTGGGGTAAAACCCGCACCGCAACAATCGGTCATGGCCCGGAACACTGTGCCGACAAGTTCAAATCCAATATTTCGCGGGCCACCGACTATTGCGGTGGGCGTGGGGACGGGCACCGCAACTTCCGGTGAGCCAGTCAAAGTCGGTCCACGTCACTTATACAGGCGACCACCAACTGTTGCGGTGGCTACCCCCACCGCAACAGTCCGTCAATCCAGAGGCTAATTTCCCTGTTTCAGCTACCCACCGACTATTGCGGTCACTGCCTGGGATGGGACCGCAACTTTTGGTGGCTCGGATACTGGTTGTGGATAAAAGATCCATGGAATGTTGCGGTGGTACACAATGGGTGACCACCGCAACAGTCAGTCAATCCAGAGAGCATTTTTCAATTTCTCTCAAGCGACCGACTGTTGCGGTCATAGCACCGCAACTTCCTGAGGTGGCTGGGTAAACGTGTGTATAGAAACCTGGTCACCGACTATTGCGGTGGTGGCAAAGACAGGCCACCGCAACTTGCTGTGACCACGTCATTTACACTTTCCAAGTTGGTTTTGAAGTGAATTTGGCTAAGCTAGGTCGTGTTCATGTCCGAGGGTCTAATAGAAACTAATTTCACCTATTCTTAGGCAACACCAAAAGATTCTCTCTCTCTCTTTCCAATTCGTATTCGAACATCCCTAGTATTCTACTTCGATAGTTGACTTAGGGCAAACATATACATACACATATATGCACAACAACATGACTAGAAATGATGCATGACAGGATTACGTTAATTAAGTTCATTTAAGGTTCTTAAGCTCTACAGTGACACCAGGGGTGTCACAGCCCTCCCCCCTAAAAAAGAATCTCGCCCCGAGATTCCGGTGCAGAATATTAAGTGCGGAATTGGAGTTACCTGGAATAGAGTCCATGAAATCCGGATACTTAAATCTGAGGTATGACTCTTCTTCCCAAGTAGCTTCCTCTTCGGTGTGATTAGCCCATTGAACTTTATAGAACTTGATAACCTTCCTTCTTGTGATTCTATCTTTCTGATCAAGAATCTTAAGAGGCTGGGATTCATAAGTGAGATCCTGGTACTTCTTCATAAGGAATGAACTCTTCGGGAATTCGAAGACACTTCTTGAGTTGGGAGACATGGAAAACATTGTGTATGGCGGAAAGATTTTCTGGAAGCTGAACCTTATATGCCACGGGTCCACACTTTTCTAGAATTGGGAAAGGTCCAATGTAGCGAGGAGCTAATTTTCCCTTTACCCCAAATCTTTGAACGCCTTTGGTTGGTGAAACCCTAATATAGACATGATCTCCTACTTCAAAGGTCAAAGGTTTTCTTCTTTTGTCAAAATAGCTCTTTTGACGAGCTTGTGCAGCTTGGAGATTTTTCTGGATTACTTTCACCTTATCTTCTGCCTCTTGGACTAGATCTGGCCCAAAGAAGTTTTGTTCACCAGATTCAGACCAATTGAGAGGGGTTCGACACCGTCGCCCATACAAGGCTTCAAATGGTGCCATTTTGATGCTTGCTTGATAGCTATTGTTATATGCAAACTCAGCCAAAGACAAGCACTGTTCCCAATTTTTGTCATAATGTATGACGCAAGCTCTAAGCATGTCGTCCAATATTTGATTTACCCTTTCAGTTTGGCCATCCGTTTGAGGATGATAAGTGGAGCTACGGATCAACTTAGTGCCTAGAGAAGCATGCAACTGTTCCCAGAAACAAGCAACAAATTGGGTGCCTCTATCCGAAACAATGGTTCTTGGAATGCCATGAAGGCAAACAATTCGATCGATATAAATTTCAGCATACCTCTTGACTCGATATTCGGTGCTAACTGGAATAAAATGGGCTGTTTTAGTGAGCCTGTCCACAATGACCCAAATAGAATCATGTTTGTGGCTAGTGCGAGGTAAGCCGACTATGAAATCCATACTTATGTCATCCCATTTCCAAGACGGAATCGGCAGAGGTTACAAGGTTCCAGCTACCTTGAGATGGCTGGCTTTCACCCTTTGACATGTATCACATTCGGACACATATTTCGCAATCTCCCTTTTCATTCTTGTCCACCAAAAATTTTCCTTCAAGTCTTGGTACATTTTGTTGCTACCCGGATGAATAGAGAATTTGGATAGGTTAGCTTCATCAAGAATCTGCTTTCTTAGCTCATGGTCCTTAGGTACCACAAGCCATTGTTCAAACCAAAGAATTCCTTTCCAATCTTGCCGGAAGCATTTGTATTTGGGCAATCCCTGAGCTAGCCCTTGCTTGATATGAGCAACTCCTTTATCTTTGGATTGTGCCATGATAATTCTTTCCCTCAAAGTGGATTCCACCACCATGTGGCTTAATGAGCCTTGAGGAATAATCTCCAAATTCAACTTGGACATCTCATGGCAAAGAGTGTCATTAAAAGAGGTTATGGTGAGGCAATTGCATTGAGCCTTGCGGCTTAGGGCATCAGCCACCACATTAGCCTTGCCTGGATGGTAATGCACCTCAAGATCATAGTCCTTGATTAGATCTAACCATCTTCTTTGACGCATATTGAGATCAGCCTGGGTGAAGATATATTTGAGGCTTTTGTGGTCAGTGTAGATGTTGCAACGAATGCCCATGAGATAATGCCTCTAAATTTTCAAGGCATGAACCACAGCAGCTAATTCCAAATCATGAGTTGGATAATTCACCTCATGAGGCCTAAGAGCTCGAGAAGCAAAAGCAATGACTCTATCTTCCTGCATAAGCACACAACCAAGACCAGTGCCCGATGCATCACAATAAACATCAAACGGCTTGGAGGTGTCCGGCTGAGCTAGAACCGGCGCTGAGGTTAAAAGTTTTCTCAGAGTGTGGAAGGCTTGCTCACATTTCTCGCCCCACACAAATTTCTCTCCTTTCTTGAGAAGTTCAGTCATGGGCTTGGCAATTTTGGAAAAATCCGGGATGAAGCGGCGATAATATCCAGCTAAACCCAGAAAACTCCGAATTTGGTGGACTGATTTAGGAGGCTTCCAATCCAGTACTTCTTGCACCTTTTCTGGATCAACAGCAATTCCTTCAGCTGAAACAGTGTGCCCCAAGAATTTGACGCTAGACAGCCAGAATTCACATTTGCTGAACTTTGCAAAAAGATGATGATCTCGGAGGCGTTGAAGAACAATGCGAAGGTGCTGAGCATGCTCTGCCTCATTTTTGGAGTATATGAGAATGTCATCAATGAACACGACCACAAATTTATCCAGCTCGGGCATGAAGACCGAATTCATGAGATACATGAAATATGCCAGAGCATTAGTGAGACCGAACGACATCACTAAGTACTCATAGAGCCCATAGCGAGTCGAGAAAGCTGTCTTCGGTATATCACTTGGTCGAATTTTGATTTGATGATATCCGGAGCGCAGATCAATCTTTGAGAACACCCTTGCTCCAGACAACTGGTCAAAGAGAGCATCAATGCGGGGAAGCGGGTATTTATTCTTGATAGTCACCGCATTGAGAGGTCGGTAATCAACACACAACCTCAAAGTTTTATCCTTCTTCTTCACAAACAAGGCGGGGCAACCCCATGGTGAAGAGCTAGGACGAATGTAACCCTTGTCTAGCAAGTCTTGGAGTTGGACTTTTAGCTCGGCTAGTTCCTTGGGTGCCATTTTGTAGGGCCTTTTGGAGATGGGAACCGTACCGGGTTGTAATTCAATCACAAATTCAACTTCCCGGTCAGGGGGCATTCCCGGTAATTCATCAGGAAATACATCTGGAAATTCACATACCACCGGGATCTTCTCCAAAGGGGTTTCGATCGCGGAGAATGCACATGAATTTCTGATGTCTTGGCGAGGGAGATAAAGTGTTGAAGCACCATGTGTTGGAGAATTGATCTCCACACAACGAGAGGGGATATCTATGTTGACCCCTTGGTTTTTCATCCAGTTCATACCCAAAATGACATCTATCCCTTGATTTTCCAAGAGAATGAAGTTGGTCTCATAGATTTTACTACCCAACTTGAGAGGTACCTTTTTGACAATTTGATGAGATGCTATCCTACCACCAGGTGTGGATATAACATACTGTTGAGTAGTATGCGTAAAGGTGAAATTGTGCTTGGCCATAAGTCTATTGCTCATAAAGCTATGCGAAGCTCCGGAATCAAATAACACATAGGTAGGCATGTTGCGGATAGAGAAAGTACCCGACATCACCGGAGCACCAGCAGGGAGTTCATCCATAGTGGTGAAATTGAGTCTACCCTGCCGAACAACTACGACTTGCTTCTTGCCTCTATTGTTGGCTTGGTTTGGAGCATTATTACCACCTTGCTTGGGAATCGGGCAATCCCGAGCAAAGTGGCCCGGCCTACCACAGTTGTAACAAGGAGCATCCTGGGGGCGAGGCGGCTGATATGCTTGAGCGGGAGCACGATATCCCAGATTCTGCTGTGGTGAAGGCCTAATGATCCATGACCCTGGCTGAGGGGCCCTCAGAAAAGTCTGAGCAGGATTCCTTTGTACCAAGCGAAACTTAGGCTGTGCAAAGCTAGATTGGCCAACTGGGGCCTTCCTCTTCTTTTCAGCTCGGTGTGCATTAATACTGTCCTCTTGAGTGATAGCCATGCTTACCAAATCGGCATAGCTATCGGCCTTGACAAGAGAAAGCCTGTCCTTTAGCTTTGAGCTAAGGCCACGGCGGAAGCGATACTGCTACTTAGCATCGGTGTCAATGTGATAGCCCGCATATGGTGCCAATTGATTGAAGGCCTGAGAATACTGAAGTGCATTGCGTGTCCCTTGAGTCAAAGCAAGAAACTCATTCAACTTGCGGTCCATTAAACCAGTGGGAATGTGGTGAGCACGAAAGGCATTCTTGAATTCCTCCCACGTCATCACGTGATTATCCGGGAGCATGCTATAGTGATTGTCCCACCATAGACGAGCTGCGCCTCGCAATTGCTGAGCAGCAAAGCGAGCCTTGTTGGCATCCGAGCAAGGTGCCACTAGCAAAGCAAACTTGGACTCGATGTTACTGAGCCAAGCATTAGCATCAAGGGGATCCTCCGTCTTGGTGAACAGAGGTGGCTGTGTACTCGTGAAGTCCGAGTATGTTGCCTCTTGGGGATGGGGATTGTGATGTCCACCATGTGGTTGGTGATTGACTTGGGCTTCAGTCAAGCGCCGAAGAAGTTCGGTCTGCATGGCCAATAGCTCCGCGACATTGGTGGGCAAAGGTGGCGGATGGGGTAAACCATCATCCGGAGGTTGCGACATCTGCATTGTTTCACAGTTCGCATTAGTCATGCAATTCTTAGAATTGCACAAACAAAAAGAACGATAAAATTACTATGGTATCAACAGGAAGGTCTAAGAGAAAATCCAACACATCCTAGGTGCTTGACATAAAGTATCTTGGTGGTCAACATTAAGAACTTGGTACTGCTTATTAACCCACAACTTAACAATTTCATGAGTTATGTGTTATGCAGGATGTGATGCATGCATGAAACTTCCTATTCGTCCTTACAAAAGAAACAACCGCCAAGTAACCTTGGACTTACGGGGTTAGTCATCGGTGGCACATATAATACGTCTCTCCCTATAATAACTGATCGGAATTCTATCGATCAAACATCCTAGCGTTTCGGGGTTAGTGTACCTGCAGAAAACATTTATTACTGAACCGTTTGTGCCAGCACTCACAAACAGTTCCCATGTACCTCACGCCACAAGGGTGACGCATATGCGGTTACCCACATATGATGACCACTCTCTGTTGCTCACTATAGGAGCAACAGTTCAGCCAATGAATAAAAGCACTACAGTCATTATAACACCGGGGAGATGTTATATTGACTGCACCCCAAGTAAGCCACTGCTTGGGGAACAGCGTCCAGTATTCACACCCTCTGGCAATGGACGACCAATACTTACCTGGGATCGTCGTTACGGAAAAGTACGTGCTGGAGGTTAGTAAATATATATATTAAGCCACCTAAGCATACCCATAATTCTCCCTAGGGCTCACGTTCTATTCTTTTCAAACCCTAGCGCAACCAACGCATTTCCTAGGTAAAAATTAAGTTTTTGCACATCAAGAAAATGTTTTAAGATTTGTTGCACCACTCGCTGCCTATTTTTCGGCTCTGATACCAGCTGTGGCAGACCGCCCCAATTAATCCGGCTTAAGAGCATGGGACCACTATCACAGCAGTGCGCCACGCCCCTAAACCGAGTTAATCGTGCAATCCGTCGGATACCTTCCCGATTACACCACATTTCTCTCGACCGAAACAAAATAGCAGCAGTCCCACTCAAAGGTGGGCTCAGGCAGTACAACTCATCGCATATTTTACCTCGCACAGTTCACGTAGATAATTATACAAATACAGTACACGTATGTTTTATCTCTTACAAACCAGAGTTATTTACAGCGGAAGACTACACATCGAAGCAAAAGGGTATCATGCGGAGCCCTCGCACAATACCTAAAAACCGCGGCCTGAGCCGGACTCAGGCGGCACCTGCTCCAAGACCCAACCGTCAGGCAAAGTGCACGGCCACGTCAGAGCAGCAGTAGGGTCGTAGCTCACCACCTCCAAGTCTGAAAAACAAGCCACAAACAAGGCTGAGTACTAATTACTCAGCAAGACTTACCCGACCAGGTTTAAATACTAGACATGCAAGGCTTTATGGCTGAGGGTTTGTTTTGCCAACAAGCACCTAACCAAAAGTTTCTATTTTCAAAGTTTTAGCCAAGTTTTACATTGAGACTAGACATTACTAAATTTGCCAAGCTATCCACTACAATCAAGGTATCACATCAATTGATTAGTATAACCATGGTACTCTTATCTATTCCCCTTCTACTCTCCTTTGGCCCAAGGACATTGATGTGCAACGAGAGATCAAGCAGCTTCATGTAACCGCGAAGGACGGACAACTCGAGTTGATTTTAACCATGCATGGGACAACCTAATCGCACGACCCGTGAGAGACACCCAGGACCCCACGGGGCAACCGTTCCCATCTCTCCCTGCCGTCTGCCATCAGGGACCACTCCACCCGAGTGCACGCCCCAACGAACCCCAGGTGCCCCAGGCAAACCTGTGCCGTGGCCACTGCTACACTCGCCATCCACCCCTCGCCCAATGGAGTGGATATGTCCGTCAGACGTCAGTTTGCATCAAGTACTAGGTTTACCAGTTTACCATATTTCCCGGCATACGATTAGTACCTTCAAAAGCTTGACCAACTGACCACACCCTCAACGCCTTAGCCAAAACCTCCTGCGCAAGCGGGACATTCAATCAAACATGAATATCGCACAAGCCCCGCTTGCCAAAATTCATCAACTGCTATAAGGTAGAAACCTATATCTCGCGAGTGACCAGGCGATCACTCGACTTCTACCGGTCCTAATTAAGCATAGCCTTCTATTCGACCTACACATACTAGTATTAGGACGTAGATACCTAGGGAATCATGCAACTAAGGTTTCAACCAACTCCTCAAAACTTAAATGCACAAGAATTAAGGCACAAGCAAGAAGTGTTAGTTCACAGTGGGTTATGCTCCGGGGCTTGCCTTCTTGATCTCCGGTGGCCTTGGGCACTTCCGGACTTTGGTCCGGGCCTTGTGCAGTCGTCAAGTTCAGCTCCGCCGCAGCTTGATCACTCTCGTGCGCGACCTCCAACTCGTAAACACCGTCAACTATGGGGTGATCTAAAGGAGATGTAAAAAGTATGCATGAGATGCATGAATGCACAAGCTATTAACTACAAAAATATTTGCCACACTCCAAATCGTGGTCAATCAATCATAGAACACAACAATTAATATAAACAATAGGCACCAGAACCGGTCTGACCGGTTTTGGAAATCGGTTAGACCGGCCTGGCACTGGCCGGCCCAAAAATCTCTAGGGTCAACTAGCTTTTGCATCATTTAGATATATCATCTACAAATCAATACTAGGCATAAGCACTGCTCCTATGGTTGGATTCACCCATTTATGAAGCATGGAGGAAAAGTAAAGTATGCAGATTACCTTTCCTACTCCCATAACTCAACTATCTCTAAAACCACCATAATCCTAAATAACTTTGTTCATTAGCTACCTGACTCAACTTTATTCATTCTATTAGGACTATCAAAATGGTTTGGCACTTTTAACTCCTGTATAAGAGTCATGAAGCAATAAATCAACTCTTTAGCACTCACATTTTGTGCATGAAATCAAATACCCATCAAACAACCACTTACCCATAAGCCTTAGAAACCTAAAAACAACCCCCTACACCTTCTAATTACTTACCCTTGGTCCTGGGCTTCTTCTACCTCGAGCCAGACCAAAGCTCGGCCATGGGTGTTCCTGGCCGGCCGGAGTTCTTCGAAATCCAAGCAAAGGAAGGCCGGGGCGGGGCAAGGGATGGCTAGGGGATGAAGAGGGCGAGGTGAGGCAGCTGTGGACTCGAGGAATCGATGAATGGGCGAGTGAGGGACGGTGAGCGCGGTCCCGGCGCTTTTGCCGCCCGGCCACGAAGGGTGAGGGCCGGCTGGCCACCTGGGCGGCTCGTGGCGCGCCAGCGGGGCCAGGGGAGGCTGACCAGGTGCCAAGGAAGCACGGGGAGGCGGACGCGTGGCCGGAGCAGTTGGGAAGGACGAGAGTTGGCGGCGGTTGGTACGCACCGACTGTTGCGGTGGTGGGGTAAAACCCGCACCGCAACAATCGGTCATGGCCCGGAACACTGTGCCGACAAGTTCAAATCCAATATTTCGCGGGCCACCGACTATTGCGGTGGGCGTGGGGACGGGCACCGCAACTTCCGGTGAGCTAGTCAAAGTCGGTCCACGTCACTTATACAGGCGACCACCAACTGTTGCGGTGGCTACCTCCACCGCAACAGTCCGTCAATCCAGAGGCTAATTTCCCTGTTTCAGCTACCCACCGACTATTGCGGTCACTGCCTGGGATGGGACCGCAACTTTTGGTGGCTCGGATACTGGTTGTGGATAAAAGATCCATGGAATGTTGCGGTGGTACACAATGGGTGACCACCGCAACAGTCAGTCAATCCAGAGAGCATTTTTCAATTTCTCTCAAGCGACCGACTGTTGCGGTCATAGCACCACAACTTCTTGAGGTGGCTGGGTAAACTTGTGTATAGAAACCTAGTCACCGACTATTGCGGTGGTGGCAAAGACAGGCCACCGCAATTTGCTGTGACCACGTCATTTACACTTTCCAAGTTGGTTTTGAAGTGAATTTGGCTAAGCTAGGTCGTGTTCATGTCCGAGGGTCTAATAGAAACTAATTTCACCTATTCTTAGGCAACACCAAAAGATTCTCTCTCTCTCTCTCTCTCCAATTCGTATTCGAACATCCCTAGTATTCTACTTCGATAGTTGACTTAGGGCAAACATATACATACACATATATGCACAACAACATGACTAGAAATGATGCATGACAGGATTACGTTAATTAAGTTCATTTAAGGTTCTTAAGCTCTACAGTGACACCAGGGGTGTCACATGAGGTAGTTGTGTTACCCGGTTTTCAAGTTTAGGGAGGAAATGTGGACTTTGAGCATAGTTGAGGGAAGCAATATGGACTTTTCCCAAGTTAAAACTTATAATTCCTCCTAGAAGTAGTATCACAAAATTAAGTGTACATAGATTCATCTTAAGCCAAACGTTTTTTTAACTTAATTATCAATACCTAAAATTCATATATATTGACAAGATTCATTATAAAAAAATGCTATCATAATACGTATTACCTCTTTTCTATTTTACATAACTTTTTTTTATAGATATTGCTAGTAAAAGTTTTGACTTAGGACAAATCAATTAAAATATTTTTACATAATTTTTAAGTCATTTTAAAATCCAATTGAACCATGATGTTGTGTAGCATTAATGCAATAAAATTTAATCCAATATGAATGTACTTCTCTTCAACTTCTTTATATATTTGACATTTCAAATATACTATTTAAGATTTTTTTAATTTAATCCTTTAATAATATAACACAAAGTTTTGAATACTTGAGCTAACCTTTTTCAAATTGTTCAACTAGGTTGTAATATATTGAATGAAGTAATTAAGTGCCAAATGCATATAGAGCAAAAATGCACACATGTTGGTCATTGCTACCCTTTTTAAAGAGTAAAATACATGGGTGATCCTTGAACTTGTCTCCATGTGTCATCTATGTCCCAGACCTCTCAAAATGCATTTTAGATCCCTAAACTTGTCCGGATGTGTCATTTGGGTCCCTAAACTCGCAAAATGCATATTCAGGTCCTCGAACTTGCCTCAATGTCTCATTTAGGTTCCTGAACTCTCAAGGTGAATTTTCATATCATGAAAATGGCCATTAATTAATTGTACTCAGAATGGACTATTTACTAAACTATTTTTTCACATAATCCATTTAGAAATATTATCACTACGACAATTTTAATTTTGAGTTAGCTGCTTATTAATCAAACTCATTATGGGTTAATCAATACTTTGGATCATTAAAAAATCAATAGCGGATATTATTGTTTTTTCATTTAACATGGAAATATCTATGCTAATCTTGAATATTTCCTACAAACTAATTTTATTTTGCATGTGCTTTGTATAACTTTAATAAGATAATTTGTTCCTATTCTCAATAAAAATCAACATTTCATTGTATTAAATTAAAGTAGAAAACACATTTTAATTAACTTAAAGTAACAAAAAACCATTTTTATTAAATTTAAAATAGCATATTAAGAGTTTAGGACTTGCATGACACCATGGAACAACTTTATGGACCTAAAAATGCATTTTAAGAGTTTAAGGACCTTTATGAAACCTGGAACAAGTTCAGGGATTTCAAAATGCATTTTGAGAGTTTAGGGACCTAGATGACATACCGGAACAAGTTCAGGGACCACTCGTGTACTTTACTCCTTTTTAAACATGTAGCTTAAAAGGTAGCAATGAACTGCATGTGTAATGGGCTTAGAGCATCTCCAGCAGTCCCCCATGTTCCAATCTAACTAACATATTGGGAGAATTTTTGAAAAATAGTGATCTAGCACATTTCCTTTATTTTCCCTTTTTCCAATATAATTATTGGGACGAATCAATAATGCACCTCAACTTAATGTGCATGAAACCTCTATGAAACCCCCACTGGGAATGCCCTTAGGCTCTTCCCAGTGGTCCAAGAGTGCCACACAAGCATTGGAGTGTTTAACTAATTAATGAAACATCTCATACAATGCACTATTTTCATTTTTTTTGTTTTAAAGGCGATACATGGAAGATACAGGTGTGTTGAAAACAATGCACACATGGTTTCATCTAGATGCAATCTCTTTAATCTCTCTCCTTATTTACTCATTGCTACATTATTGAAAATAGTGACATAGCACCATATTTAATAAAAATGAAACTCCCATCTGGAGCAGCCGAGCCTTAGCTCATGGTCGGTGCCTCGAAGAACGCAGCACCGCTCACCAACCAAGTTGTGTGCATTCAAATTTAATAGAGTCATTTTCCACGAGACGTCCAGTAATTTTTATTTGCTCATTATCGAAAATAGTGACATAGCACCCTATTTAACGAAAATGAAACTCCCATTGGAAGTAGTCAATCCTTGGCTCATGGTTAGTGCCTTGAAGAACGCTGCGCCGCTCACCAAAATTGTGTGCATTCAAACTTAATAGAGTCCTTTTCCATAAGTTGTGTGCATTCAAACTGAATTGGTGAGGTGTAAATGGACTTTTTTCTTTTTTTATTACTAGCACATCATGTTTTTAGTGAAGTACAAATATGTAGCTTAAAATGGGTAGTGAAAATCTAGCAAGATATGATTATAGTGTCCCAAAATGAGTCCAGCACGGTAACAGGCCAACACAGTAACGCACCTACTTCTCCAAGTGACAATTTATACACGGCATCACACACACACGGCAGCGCTACCGTGGGTGGGCCGTGGTCTGCGGCCGGTGGCGTCTACATGGTCTGCGGCCGGTGGCGTCTACATGATGCATACACCGCAATAAGTGTGCAACTTTTTTGACTTGTTTGGTGAGATACAGATATGTGCCAACTGCCAACATGCATGCAACATCATTCGGCGCCTACTAGCGTCTCTAGCCCATGGTGCCTTGAGGACCGCGCGCGCGCGGCGCCGCTAACGACCCGGCCGGGCTGCATGCAGCGCGAGTCCGTTTCTGGCTGGACGTTAGCCGGCTGCATGCATGCATGCGTCCCCCCTGGTCTGCAAGCACGCGCTGAAGCATGCATGGGCCGGCCACTTGTCACCTTTCCGTGTGCCCGGCCTGCATCTCCGATCCCAACCGGCGTTCGTTCGTTTGCTCGTGCAGTGCATGCTCGCACCGCACTGCACGTAGAAATAGACATAGCCAGCCACAGCCAAAAGCCACCTAAATGATGAGCCATCAACCTAATAATAATGACTGTCCCAACTAATTTTTGTTTCTCAGCGATGCCTTAAAGTTTTTTACTTTTAAAGAAATCTCTCTTACTCTTAAAAAAACTCGCTTGCTACGAGTACCAGTAACGCATGCAAATTGGTTGGCAGAGTGATCTAGAAGGCCTTGTGAGACTTGCCAATTAATCAGCCCAACCATAATCGACGTCAGCACACCATAAAAAACACCATGGCAAACTCGAAACCGTAGCGGGGAAAAGGGGGTGAAAAGTCACCAGAAGAGGACAGACCGCCCCATTTGTGTTTGTTTTCGGCATTATTACGTGTAAAACAGCTCTCGTAGCTATCATACCAATTTGTGCTAACAACAATCTACCGATCGAGAGAAAATCCTTCAGGAATGAGGCACAGGTCTAAGAAAGAGAGCTTTCGCCCTCGACCTATCCAAACATCTTGTCGTGCCAAAGAAGCTCATTGCCATGGATCCGTGTAGCATGCTCTCTCATGCGCATGCGCCTACGGTCCATGCGCCTTACCTCGACCGCCGAAAACCCCCGGTTTTCTCCTCCGTGCAAGTAAATGATAGATGCTTAATTAATTGTTCGAGATACATCGGGCGCCCATCGAACACATCGATGGAGCTAGAAACGGCAGCGTTACCATCCACCAACACTCTTGTGCAAAAAGCTTATGGCGTGGGTGGTAAGCTAGTGCAGGCGTTCATCGTGCATGCGCAGTCGTCGTCTACGTGTCTGTGGTGCCGTCTCCACGTAGCCGCGAGGCGGCCACACACGTGGCCCAACCGTGCGATTGGCCTGCACCGGCAATGCCTTCTTATACCCCCACCCCCACACCCATGGCCAAACAAACCATACCAGTAATAGGACCAGATAGCTGCAATGGCATTCATGGAGGGGTGCAAGGAGGTAGATGCAGAGACGGCCTTGGCACTACAGTTCCGACCCATTGCGCCCAAGCCTTTGCCGCCTTCTCCTCCGGTGATGCCCACCGGTGCCACCGCCAGCAGGGATGGGGGTATGGTGTCCTACCCTCCGCCTCCGATCTGGCGGGCCACCGGTGACGGTGGGGCGCCGGGGGCGGCGATGGGATGGTGCATGCCTGAGGGTTTTCTTCCAAATTGTGAAGAGCACCTTCAGGGGCTTTCTCTTGAGGGATCTCCCTCTTTTCCGTGGGTTCCATCGCCAGAGGATGGGCGGTTGTTCCCGATTGAGCGCGATCTAATCTCAAAGCTGCAGGTTCCCCAGGTCATCAAGCCTCGTCCCATCCGCCCTCTCCGCACCAAAATCTGCATCGATTGTAGCAGCATCTTCCATGCCCCCAGCTCGATTGTGGCGTTGGCCGTGTGCAAGAAGACGGTAAAGCAAGTGGAGGCCGAGCTAGATCTCCCTGACGCACTCCCGGCCATCGTGTCCGGCCGCAGCAATATCCGCGTCCACCTAACAAACGACGCATACAAGGCGATGGTGGGGCAACCGGTGTGCCCATGGCTTGACTCTTTTCCAGGCACTGGCATGTCGAGGAGGATCAACGGTGAGGTGGCATTGAATGTGCGACCGTATAGTGCTGTGTCACAGCTTCCGATCATTGGAGAACCCTTCCCATGCACCGCAAGGATCTCGTGGGATTGTGAAGGCGCCGCTGCCTCACTCACTGTGCCATGCGCTGTTGAGTGCCTGACTAGTAACTCCATTGACTACTGCTTCATATGGAGGTTTGACTCCCGTAGAGCATCCATCTTGTACTGCATTGCGTAACAACTGGATTGATCTTACCATCCATACCATGGCATGGATGGGTTGTTATGGTATGCCAAACCAATCAGGCTAGATGTTTACTAGTCCTTGATTGTTTGTTATACTGAAATTAATAATGTGCATGCATCATGTGCTAGAATTTTCATCATGATGTTGACAGATTGCAGGGCAATGTGAACTACATGGGTCTTTTTACATTTGGGGAATTTATGACCTAAGCAGCATCAAAATCTAGGAAAATAGTGCACCATGTCATAAAATTTTATTGTTATATATAATCAATCCATTTTGGTGCTCCCATGTTGTTCGACATCACCTGTGGCCTGCGGTGGCCCCCAATGTGTTACTGCTTTGCCCCACCTCTTGGTTCCATTTTTGGCCTGGCCCAACTCCATGCAACTCTCACTCTATAGTTGCATCTCCATTTCTATCGTGGAAAAGGTTAAATCCTAACCATGCTACATTCACACTTCACACTAGATTGACTAAAATTTTTGCATTTTTATGTGAAAGATCTTCTTAAAAACGTGTTTGTATGCATATGATTAACATATGATGGTTGAAGAAAAAAATTACTCTATAGGTTTGCTTTGCATTTGGTCGTCTACCACAACTGTAGCTCGCTGCCACCAACCAAACTCTCTGGATCTGTTGCCCTTGCCATGAATGTAGACAATTTCGGCCATGGACGACCCTTTCATGGATCTACTTAGCATGTGTTTGGATTGGGAGCTAAGTGGGTTGGGTTGGGTTCATCCCGTTTTGTGAATTGGGTTCGACCCATCTCGTATTTGGTCACGAGGTTGGATCTATTCTAGTTTTTTGTTTGGTTGAAGGGATCGAGAGGGATATGTTGGACACTATTGTCACACCATTAGCAACAACCGTCCACCTGTCATCATCTTTCTTTTTTTGTTTGGACAGCTTATCTTCTTCCTTGCTGCACTGCTGCTTGCCGTGTCGTAGCTTGCCAGCCGCACCGTTGCTCGCCGACCGCGGGAGCCCCGCCCCTGAGTCACCGCTCGTTGGCCTCAGCTAACGGAAGAGGCGTTACGAATAATGGGGGAAAAGTGGGTTCCCCGCATCTGCTTGAGTTGGTGGAACGCAACGAACCCGCATCTAAGTAGGATATTCTCTTTTGATTCCAACCAAACCTAGGTGCTC
The DNA here is from genome assembly GCA_004135705.1 of Alloteropsis semialata. NCBI lineage: Eukaryota > Viridiplantae > Streptophyta > Magnoliopsida > Poales > Poaceae > Alloteropsis > Alloteropsis semialata. The sequence continues at coordinate 96,999,083 of CM014278.1, read as the reverse complement.
TCCCAACCAAACACTGCCAAATCTGGGTCTGGCCCATTCCAGACTTCAATCCAAATACTACCTTATTTACGTTGGTGATCAACTTAGCCTCTATTGAGGATCCACTCACCCTTAATATGAGTGTGCACCTTGGATCTGCTTGGCCATGAGTCGCTATAGCCTTTCTGCATGTAGTCTTAACACTAGTGACTTTGCCAATTAGCCCATCTTCATACAACTAGAAAGCTGGCACACAACCCATGGTGGTGACATGACAGTGCAACAGAGTGATGCTTCAGCATGCAATGGAGCATTTAACGCCCATGGGGTGTGAGAAACCCTAACTACTGCCCCTACTCTCTCTTTATGCATGTGCAAGTGCCCTTGGATGGGCTTAAATTGCATGGGCCATGGCCTAAGTTGACTTATCCATTTAGTTAACACGCCTCCCTACTTGCACGGGCCTAGAGACCGAGCGATTTGTTATAGACTAGGTTAGCGTGGCCCATGCGGAGAGTGCTACTATTTATGCCAGGTTCATAAACCACGCCTTGGTTTTCAACTAACTACAACGCCTCCCTATCTAATAATGCTATCTGGTACTATCTATATAATTAAGAACTTGGATTTAAAATATATTTCATTGTAATGATGTTCATTAGGCCCTTTGCTCGAAATACCACTATTGATCTAAAACCTCAGGTTTTAGGTAAACCGGGATGCACTGTATTTACTTAAACATATATGGATTTCAATTCACGTCATGATGTGTGCTATTGTATTATATATACAAGTAGCTTTGTCTATACAAATTCACAATTTGATGTTGGAAGGCAGTGGGAAAACATGGTGGTCAAATGGGATTAGTTTAGAGTTAGGTATATATTTACGAAATGATTTGGCACATTTGATCTTGATCGTGCTATGCAAAATATTTTATGATCATGTTATTATTCTTCTCGACTAGCTAGTCCACTTGAATCAAGAAGTGGAACCTTTATCTTCTATAGGCCATACCTATCTAGAATTTTAGATTGCATTCTTTTATGTTCTTGCTTGTATTCTTCGATTTCATGCAGGGATAGCCTTCTTGGCAACGTCAATCGTGCTTTGGCGTGGTGGATAACCAATGGAGTTGTGGTGTAGCCGTTGCATGGTTTATATTAGTTTTAATCGGAAGTTGATAGTCAACGTTGAGTCCCCGTCAACCGAAATTATCCTATCTAGTGGAAGATCATGCCAGCACAACCATCACTAAGGAATTGTTGCTCGAGACTCTATCAAGTAGTCTCATCGAACCTCTACCACACTAGTAGAAATGGGAGAACAATCGAATCTGAAATTGAAAAGATTAATGGTCTCTACATCTCAGACAAATAGCGATCTATCAATCTAGAATGTAACTGAAGCCTTTCAAGAACAGTAACTGTAACATCCTAATTTTCATCACAATAAATCTTAGAAACCACTTCTGAATTTTCTAGGATTTATCTAGGGCTTAAATAAATTTCTAGGAATTAATTGGAAGTTATTAGGATTTTATTCAATTTAATAATTAATTATTAGTTCCAATAAGTTTTTGTTGCATTCATGCTGCTGCATAAGTTTTATGTACTGTTTGCAAGTCGAAGAGAATTTAAGTTTGTTTAAATTCAATTTGATTTGCATTTGTTTGATTAGATTTATAGTTTTTAGTTTTAGTCCGGAAAACCTCCCTGAACTCTCGGATTAGTCTGGTTTTAGCCCCTGTTCTCTTCCTGAAGTCTAGCTTTGGTCCCTGGCCTCTTTCCCCTTAGCCCGGTTAAACGCCGGCGAGGCCCGGCCCATTTTTCCCTGGCGCGGCCCGCGTCCTTGACGCCAGCGTCGAAGACGCCCCGCCAAAGCCCGCCTCCCCTGTGTCGCTGGACCGTGGGACCCACGTGTCGGCGCCGTCTTCACCGAGACCCCGCGCTCGTCACGAGCTCCGACTCCGACTTCCAACCTCCGGCCGCGTCCGTATCTCAACTAACCCTGCGAGCTCCGGGCCTCCCCTAGCCCCTATAAAGCTGCGCCGCCTAGCCCCGCGCGCACCCCAACAAACCCTAGCGCCGCTCGTGCCCCAGCTTCGCAGCCGCGCCGCCTTCGGAGCTTCTCGACGCCGCCGCCTCGGTTCCGAGCCCCGCCGGCCGTCCGTCGTCGAGGAAGCCACCCGGAGCATCGCGAGCACGTAAGGAAACTCGTGAGCTAGTCCTTTTTGATCGTGATCGACTCTAGGTGGACTAATCCCTCGCCGTTGATGCCCAGACCCGCCGGGGTCCGCCCTCGTCGCCGACTCGCCGCCACCACCGCCCGAGCGTCGTCCAGATCACCTTGGGTGAGTTCGCCATGTCCCTCTCGATCTATTGGTCCAAACCGCGTTCGTTTTGATGCACCGTAGCTCGAGTTTGCCCTTTCTCCGGCGAAGTTCGCCGTCGCCGCCGCCTTGCGCCGCCGCCTGTCCTGTTCCGCGCCGCCGCCGGCAACGCCGATCTTCCAGAGCCATCCGATGCGAGATGAACGGCAGCCGATCGAGGTCAACCCGAGCCTTACCGGTCAGCCTGGCCGTTTTCATTAAGAGCCCCTGAGGTTTTTGGTTATCAACCCGCGGTCCTTTGATAGTTCAAAATATTTACATCTAGGTCCTGTTTTCTTACGGTTTGAACCCTGCGCTTTCAAATAATAGTAGCCGCCGTCCGAGCCTGCTCTTTTACTTGTTAGACCTTAGGTTTTTATACGTATTTATGTTTATGCCCCTAGAATCTTTCTGTCTAGCCCTTAGGAAGTTCTGGTAATCGCAGTTATGCCCCTGTTACCTTGTTTTAGCCATATCTTCCACGTTTTAGCTCCGTTTCGAGTGATTCTTGCGCTCACGTGATCCTTAGGACATGATCTATAGCTTTAGACTGTTCTTTTGTATTGTTGTTCATATTTGGTGTATTGTTTCTTATGTTGTTGTGTTGTTTTCTTGTATGTGCCCTTGTGCTGCGTTTAGACGGTGCAACAATTGTGGTGTTCAAGGTTGTTTGTGGAATTCGAGGAGCAAGATTTTGAAGACTTGAGCAGTACCCTTTATTATTTGGATTTAAGGCAAGTGTATTCTTGATCATGATTTTCAGTCCCAATAACCAAATGGCATGCTCACATTTAATAGTTATGCTATGCTTGCATGCTCTTAATATGATGGGTCCTATGTTAAGGATTGACTAGTTTTATTTATCATTCCTTGTCAAACCCTGGGTTTATATTTTAATATTGGGTAGTTGATGCTTAGCTGCTTTAACTTGGGAATGGTTACACTAAGATCCAAGATAATGAATTTGTGCCATCATTTATTCATGTTCCTATGCATTTTGATAATAAGACCACTTGTGTTAATTGGAACATGGAGTGACCACCCAGGAAAACAGTACAACCACAAGGACTAACGGGCTATGGTCTTGGCTAAGTAACTAGAGGATCTCAATGTTGTGTGGAGGCACTGCTTGTTTTGGATGGGGCTGGTTGCTACCGGCAAGGTTTGTGTGCAGAGGCGCGGGAGAGGAAGGTTTTCCTTCTAGAGACCTGCATGGTAAGGGAGCACACACACATTGAGAGATTCTTTGGAAAGGCCTCGCTGTGAAACCCAGTACTTTGTTCACGTAGTGTGAGGGAAGTACATGCCTTTGGCAATGGGAATCACGACTTGTGGTGAAAGTGTACAACCTCTGCAGAGTGTTAAAAACTGATATATCAGCCGTGCTCACGGTCAAGAGCGGCCTGGACCCTCGCATGATAATTTGAACTTGAAGATGAATTAAATTGGATCATTCATGCATTGGATATGGTTATGGTTTATGGTATATATTTATGCTTAATTGGGTTGGTATATACTTATATTTAGTAATTATGCTGCTAATTAAAATATGACCAACTAAGTGCTTAAGCTAAATTAAATAGCCAGCTATTCCTTGTTAAGCCTTGCATGTCATTTGCTTTTGCTCTACACTTGCTGAGTACCAACCATAAGTGTACTCAACCTTGCTTTATCTGCGGCTCAGGCTAAGACAGGAGAGCCTGGTGGAGTATTTTGGAGTTTTCTAGGTGTACGTGTTCCCCAGTCAGCTGCCTGTGGTGAAGTGTTGAAGATCCGCTGCTAGTTATTCGCTTCGCGTGAGTGTAATAATATTCTTTAATATTATTTACGTTTTGCATAGTCTTTTATATCACTGATGAAGTCTCATATGTGTGTAAACTTGATCCTGGCGCACATATGATAGTCATCTGGTTTTGTCCTTAAAACCGGGTGTGACAGTAACCCAGTCCTCCAAATGCACAGAACACTACATTCATTGGGAGGAGGGTGTTAAACTTTATCTACAATTGTTCCTTCGAGGATGCCGCACAATCAAGTTGGTTGACATCTATGATAAACGTGCAAGGATCTTCCCATTATCTGTTGGACAAGGCACTTCAATGGTTTGACACTCTATTGGTATAAATGATCAAGAATGACGGGAACGTAGTGCAGACATTCATCACCAAGTACTACTCACCAGAGAAGACATAGGTCCTTTGCAATCAGATATCGAGCTTCGACGCCAGCTACACCGCCAAAACCATTACTGAGGTGTTCGAGCGTTTTAATGACTTTGTACTTGCCTACCTGCATCACAAGAATCAAAGAGAGGACATATTTATGAAGTTCTATGGCGGTTCTATGATCTATTTGTGGGCCTGACAACGTGTCCAGGGTTAAAGATAGATGGGGATTAGTTTAGAGTTAGGTTTATGTTTGGTTAGTTTCGTATCGTGTGTTGCTACGAGCAATACAAATCATAGATAAATGGCATCATATATAAATAGCATCCTAATCTTTAGGGGTGGAGTCAGATCGGATTCGGATAGCACCTTTTACCATATTTTAACTCGAATACGAATGTGAATTTGGATGTTCTCGAATATGAATACATAACAAATGTCTCGAATACGGATACACATTCAGATATTTACTCGATTTAGAAGACAAAAAATATATACACATTTCTCATTAAAAAATAAAAAGTATATAAAAATATTATTATGAATAAATAAATAAACCAATCTATTAAATTTAATTTAATATTAATATATCTCTATTATTAAGATTAATGACATTAGTCATTAAAATTAGAGATAACTTTTAAATAGTTTTATGCGTACAATAATAGTAATATTAAAATTGATATCATGATCATTAGTAGCGGAGATAACTTTTAAATAGTTTTGATTAACAGTAACATTACTAATATTCAAATGAACTATTTAAAAGTCATCTCCATATGGTCGAATATGAGTAGTGTCGGATATTGCCAAATAAGGATGTGGAACCGATAGAAAAAATCGACGAAAAACGAATTGGTATGTGTCCATTTTAGTACCATATTAAATTCGATTATGAATACGGATATCCATATTTACATTTTAGTTGGTACGAATATCGGATAATTCGGATTCCACTTTCATATTTCCATCACTACTAATCTTATTGGCATGAAATTAATTCAATAGACATTATTTTATTTAAAATATTTTTTCAAACCAATTTTTATTTCAAATCTACAATAGCTATGATGCAAGATCAAATAAAAATAGACTACTATTGATTTATCGCATCTATTTGCAAAGTTCTAATATTTTTTTTTAAAACGATCTCGAGTGTAAACAACCCATCTAACAGTTTAAACAAATTTTACAAAATTTTTTATTTAAAATGTAAATTTACTATGATGCTTGATCAAAGCAAAATAGTTTGTTTTCATCAATAACAAATTCTGGGGTTACTTGACAATTTTGATATAGCTTGTCAGGAATGATGTTTTTAAAATCTACAACAGCTATGATGCCAGATCAAAATAAAATAGACCCGCACTGATTTTTAGCATCTATTTACATATTTTTGAGTTTTTGAAAACCATCTTGAGTGTAAATTGTAAACACTTCATCTGACAATTTAAATATATGTTTTAGAACAATTTTTTATTTAAAATCTAATTTAACTATTATGCTGGATCAAAGTAAAATGGTTCACTTTTGTTTCTAAAATTTCAAAAAAATTTGAAAACCATTGTGAGTGTACCATTTGATGTGATAAATAAATATATTTTTTAATTTTTATTTAAAATATTAAATGATCATGATATGAGATCAAAGAAAAGGGGTCACTACTGATTTATATCATTTATTTATGAAGTTCATGATTTTTGAAAACCATCGTTAGTGTTTACTTGCTCAGTGACGATTCAGATATAGCTTTTTAGGAATGTTCCTTATTTAAAATCTGAAATAGCTACGATGCGAGATTAAAATAAAATGGATCGATACTGATTTATAACATCTATCTATAGATTTTTTGGATTTTTGAAAGCCATATTTTTGTGTGTAAAATTCTACCAAATAATTTTAATATAATTTTTCATAATTTTTTAATTTATAATCTAAATTTACTATCATGCTAGATCAAACAAAATGGGTAATTTTTTATTTTTAGCATTTGTTCACAAAGATTGAGATTTTTGAATATCATGGTTAGTGTAAATATTTCATGTGACAATTTAAATGTAGTTGTTTGGTAAAAATCCAAAATAGTCATGATACTAGATCAAACCAAATTGGGTCATTATTGATTTATAGGATCTAATAAAAAAGTTTTAAAATTTTTAAAATTTTGTATTTATTTTATTTTGGAGTAATTATGATTCGAACTGACAGTGGACAAGAGGGGGTGAGACAGGTTG
>CM014278.1:96935212-96989678 GCA_004135705.1 Alloteropsis semialata | reverse complement strand
TTCTTTGTATTCTGCTGGAACGAGAAGCTTAGACTGCCATCAAAAGCAGATTGTCCTGAATGTAGCTTCCAGTATGAAGAATACAGAGCTTCCAAGAGAGGTCGACGATCAGTTCATGAACGGATCGGCGTCAGGATTGATGATCATCATCAAAGAGATGAAGGCCGGGTTAATACTCATGGCCACAAAAATAATGAAGGCCGGGCTGATGCTCATGGCCCTGAAAAAATGGAAGAGAAGGCTCCAGTTCAGAATCAGACTGAAGAACCTCCAATGAGGCCTGGACAGTGGTGCCCATCAGGGATTTCTAAGTCCAAGAAGAGACGTGTGCAACGCTTGCGTTATAATGAGCAGATTCAGGAGCGAGAATTGGCAAAAGAAAAGAAGTGGCGCATCAAGATGGCCAATGATGATGAAGCAAGTACATCGGCCGCAATAAATATGGTTTTGATGTTGCCTTCTGATTTCGCTGCTCCTGATGAACAAGACGACCATGAGGTCGATTATGAACTGGAAGAAGCCGCTGCATGCTTGGTTCTTGACTCAGAAAAGGCTATCTTTGAGAAGCCAAATGCAAATGGATATCGGCACCTGAAACCTCTGTACATCAAGGGATACGTTGATGGGAAGCCGATGACCAAGATGCTGGTTGATGGAGGAGCTGCAGTCAATCTCATGCCTTATTCCACGTTCCGCAAGTTGGGAAAAGGGATTGATGATCTGATCAAGACCAATATGACGCTCAAGGACTTTGGCGGAAACGTTTCAGAGCCTCGGGGGGCAATTCATGTGGAATTGACCATCGGCAGCAAGACATTGCCGACTACTTTCTTTGTGATTGATGGCCAAGGTTCTTACAGCATGCTCCTCGGACGTGATTGGATCCATGCCAATTGCTGCATACCATCCACAATGCACCAGTGTTTGATCCAATGGCAAGGCAATAAAGTGGAGATTGTCCCAGCTGATGATTCGGTTAGCATTGCAACAGCCGAGTCAACGATTTGGGAGTTTGAAGGGATTGAATGCCTGTCAGGGAAAACATGGGATGGTGACTTCCTCAAGGTGTCCGATCAAGGACTACAGCCGATCCAAGCAGTCGGCTCTGAGACTTTGTTTTAAATGGATGATTATATAGAAGATCTTGAAGACCGAAGTGAGTTCGGTAAATTAGGATTTGGATTTACGTCGGCCGATGAATTAGAAGAAATAGATGAGTAGGTCATCTCCATCATTTTCTCCATCTTGATTTTGGGCAGCTCTTCTTAATGATTCGCATTCGCATCACTTGCCGAGCACAGTTCTTTATTGCACGGGGGCGGGTGTATAAGTGATAGTACTGTAGCAGATGCATTCTATGTACAAAATGCAGCTTCTGGTACAACGATAGGATATGCTTATGCTTGAACCTGCCTGGAGTTAGAAGTGTTTGATTTGTAAAGCATAGCTCTGTGGTTCAGGGAATGAGTACTGATTGAGATAGACACTCGGGCCTCTTTCGCACATACGTCATAGTTTCCCAGTGATTTGGGGACATAAACCCTGCTACCATGGTTAGAGGTAGGGAGAACTGATATGTGTCTGCAGGGAGAGCGAGACTGCCATGGAGTGGCAGATGCAGTTGGCTTTGTGTAGTCCTGTGCAGCTTGTGGAGGGAGTGAATGTTGTGCAACCATGCGTGCTATAAAGAAATAAGGATTTATTGGATGGAGTGGTATTATATGACACGGCAATGAAGCTCTCCAGTTCACGGCTGGCACTAAGGTTCTTGCAAGGCTATTAGTGTAGCATGCATGCAATTAATCACACTATCTCATGTTCTAGGTGGCATGTTCGTCCTTGAGTTTTGTACCTGTTTGGCTCTTTTATTTCCTTTCCTTTTTTTTTGGGTCCGAAGGGTTTTTGCGGGGTTCGGTGCTGTACTTTATTTCCTTCTTTTACTCGATATAACGACAAGCAGTTTACTGCTGGTTTGAGAAAATATTTAAGCTTGAAACACCTAAAGTGCAGAAATATACCAAATGTTTTGACAGAGGGGCGGGGGGGAACCATCGAATCATTGGTGTGAGAAATGGGGCATACAGGGGAAAATTATGTAGTTCAACAGTGCCTAAGAGGCAACACTGTTAGATAAAGAAGTCGACTAGGGAGAGATTTGTTAAAGCAGAAGATAATGGGGCGAAAACTGTAAAAGAATTGCTTGTCCTTACCCAAAATCTACTGATTGAACATTAAAATCAAATTTCCAATTTCGGCAGTGTAGACATGCTCAATCTTGTTTGGTCTTCGTTTCTGAAGGAATGCTTTTCTACAAGGGAGCACTAGTGTGGTCTTACTGAAGGAATGCTTTTCTACAAGGGAGCACTAGTGTGGTCTTACCTGTAATGAGATAGATAGCAGAAACATCGTTTTCTTATTTATAAATTTAGATTTTTTGTGGGAGTAGCAAACTAGCAAGTTAAAAGGCTTTGCATTTGCTTGGGATTCATTGCACATATATTCCAGCTTATTATTGAGATGACCTTCTTTGCTGTAATTACAATGCAGAACAAGGATCTAGAAAAGCAAGTAAGATTTTTCCAGAGCAGTGTTGCTCAGGCATTTGCTGAACGGGACAGTTCATTAATGGAGGTTCTTTCTAGTTTACTTAATAAGCCAAATATCAATGCTGTGTGCATGACTTTTATGTTTTGTTGGGATTTGGAAATCACATATTATTCTTTGAAATTTGGGAAATTTCTAGTGTGAGAAAGCGAAAGAGCGGGAGGAAGCAGTGTTGAAAAAGTTTGCTCACTTTGAGGAAAGGTATGTTGCATAACTGTTCACTTATATAGACGAGATTTGTTTCCATAACTTAGTGGCATGGACTAGAGGACCTTACTCATACTGGTTTGAGTGAAGTCGATTTCTCCAGCAGATGAATTTACCAATTAGGTTTTAGTGGCTACGAGTACATATTCTCGATTTTTTGGACTTATTTATTTATAGGGTCTGGTAGCCACTATCAATCTTGTACACACAAACACACCTGCAACTCTATTGAAAAGAATAGATAACATAACATTTTGCGATTTTTGAACTCAAACACAATGTTTTATTTGCTGTCTTTTCTAGCTTTTTTAGCATTTAACATTCGGGCCCAACAATTGAATGCTAGCATGATGTTTTAAATCCTCTCTGAGTTTATCCTGTATTTGTCACTTAAGTTTTTTTAGCTAAGGGCGGAAAGTATCATGATGGTTACTGGCAGGGCGAGAGAGTATCAATCTGCAATTGACGACCAGAAACACTTAAATGATGACTTGCAGAAGGAACTGACAGAACTGAAGGCGCATTCAGAATCTTCCTTGAAAGTAAGTAATTTTGTGTATTGCCAGTATGATCTAGGAATTTGCATAATGTTACCTATCCTGCATTGATGGGACTATGTAAAGTTTCTATGCTAAAGTTCCTAATGGTTAGTAATTACTCCCTCCAGTATCAAAAGAGTGATGTTATGGATTACATGCAGTCAACATATCAACATTTTGATCATCAATTAGTTTGTGTACATTGATATTGAACATCTACAAACGGTATGATTAGATTTGACTCGAAATTTAGTTTCATAATCATACAATTTTACTTGTATCAATGTATTTAGTACAAACTAGTAGCCAAATTTCTATTTTGTAGACCGTGTTGATGTTCAAACATCACTGTTTTGTGGCTGGAGGGGGTACAGGTTACATGTGTTCTTGGATTTGTGCGTTTTTAAACTTTAAGGTAGGGCGGGATGGTTCCTCTATTCCTTTCTTGTCAGAACACTATCCTATGGGAAGTATGACAAAGTTCGAATGATATACTTTTTTTTTTAATTTCTTTTTTGCATGTGCATATGCATCTGTTGCCTTATTGGTAACTTGGCATGTTTATTGAAACTCCTACATTGCTGTGTCCACATAGTGTTTATCCAATATGCTTTGATTGAACCTAGGATTCCAATAGCCCTTTCTTCTCAACTGGTTGTACCTAGCAGGACTACTCTTCCTATGCAGTATTGTGATCTAAAATTAACTCCTGACTATAAAAGAAATTCTTTACATATGTATTTCATCGACGTGGTTATTTATTTTCTGTTATATTCCTTATGGTCCATTGTAGTTTTCTAATTTGTAACTATTTTTCAACCCTTATCCAGTCTGAAGCTGAAGTTTGATTCTCTTTCAGGTTATCCAAAAATTCTATGACCTTCGGTGCAGAGACTGTGAATGTCCTTCAAACATTACTTTCAAAGAGAAGTGTTCAATCCTTTTAGATGATTCGGCTGATAACTGGACCTTTAGCTCTGATGGTGGAACCTCAACTTTGAAGTACATTGTAAACCTTAAGCCCTTTATTCATCATTAAGATTAATTCATATTCAGTTGTGTTCTTTAATTTTTATTCTGGGAACCTATGGAATGCACAAGATAGGGAATCATACATCGATACAAACTACCTGTGTTTCTCATGCAATATACTGCTCCATACATCGATACAAACTACCTGTGTCAGTGATGATACTCACAAATTTAGTTTTAATCTCCGATTTGTCCTATCCATCTAAGTTCTAGTCCATTCAGATTGTCATGACCAATTGTTTTTACCAAATTGTGCCATTTACATGCAGTAGTACTACATGATTGACAGACCCTAATCAGTAATTTGTTCTCAAGTACTACTCTACTGTGCTTATAGTTTGGACACCTTACTGTTTATTGAGAATTTTCCAGGTTGATCTGGTGCTAAATCAAAGTGGTTTGCATACTACTGATTAATTGCATAAGAGATTTTCCCTTCAATGTATTTTACATGTCTTTCTGAATAGGCATCTCTAGAAGAGGAGAAAGAGTCACTTAAAGCTAAAATAGCGAAGCTTCAAAGCAATCTAAGGATGGTAAGATAAGCTCGGAAGTGATAATACAAGTTTGGCTGTAACAGTTCTTTTTTTCTTTTTTTTTGGTTCGCTGCAAACTATTATGTTTGGTTGTGCAGGGACTTGAAATTGAACAGCATTTGCAAAGAAATGCACGGGTATTAGAGAAAAGACAGGTACAATTCTGAAGTATTATATTGTTCTTTCTCGTGACCTAGTTAATTTGGATAGTTTACTTTGTAGTGCAGGCACTGTATGATGGATTTCTGAGAAATGGATTGTCAGAACTTCAAAAGTTCTACAAATATCAAAGGGCTGAAATCATGAAAATATTGGAAGAAGAATCCTCACGGCTGAGCAAAGTTGTTGCAGAAATTCAAGATAAGCTGAGTGAAATTTACATCAACACTGCAGTTAGTGAACACCATGTCGACGAGATGCAATGTTGTGACAGCAGCTGTAAAGATGTGCATGTTACTACAGATATCAGTCCTAGCACTCCCACTAGCCATAAGGTTTGTTCATGTAATTTCGCATTCTTTTCCCTGTACATTTATGCTGAGCCTCTTTCTATGCTTACAGGCTACAGAAACATACTTTCTCAGGACATTGACACATTACTTCATATATTATAATCAAGTTTTCTCCTAATCATGAGATTTAAGTCACTAAAAGTTAGAATCCGAATGTATCACTTCGAATGTGTTCGACATTCAAAACCTTTACAATATTGCTCTAATTGGAGCAAATGCATGGAAATAGCATGTCAGCATCATGAGATGCTAGCTCTATAAAAACTGTAAGTGGTGACATTTTCTTTTAAGACAAGTTTTCTATTTGAATCAAATTAACTCGAAACTAGATATGAAACACCACTTTAGTAGTGGGATCTGTATGTCAGGCTGATCCAGTCATTATGCCTTAATTGATGGATGGATCATGATCAAGTTTCTACAACTGCAAATGTTTCAAAATTTATGGATCAAATGCATATTTTTTAGGGCTTGCTTTGAATATTTTAAAGATTTGGATCTAATTGTGAAAGAAGTACATAATCTGAATGTCCTTTACTGTAATTGTGTTGAATTAAACAAACTTTTAGTTTTATAAGATCAGTTATCACAAGGCATTTACAAATGCTGTGCATTTTTTGAAGCAAATTGTAAGCTCACTTGACTACTTGAGTGCATGTGATAAAAGAAAGTGGATGGAGATTCGTACCTTTTTTTTAGCTCGTTGTTGGTAAATATTTCACTAGTGTTTCGAGGACTGAAATTATATGGAACTGCTTTTCCTGTTGAGGATCAGGGTTCTGACATATACCTTACATAATGTATTTTCCTTCTTTCCACTTTTTTTTTCTCGAACACACAGTAGAGATGTGTACTTTGTATTGAAGAAGACGATTAACGAGTTCCCCTTTTTTGTAAAAAAAAAACTTCTTATAGATAATCACAGTTTGTTGTTGTTTCATATGATGCAGAGTGATTCTCCTGTGGATTATAATTCCATGTCATTTGATGAATCTAAAGCACTTGCACAAGCCTTACAGGAGAAGGTACAGCTTCACTTCAGTGATTCCTTTTGTTTTTGGTCTTTATGGGTTGATTTTATGCTAGGCACACTTAACATTTTTCAAATTTTGTTCTTAAAGTTCTGGCGAGAGTTTCTTTTCTTTAGATTGAATAATCTCACATTGTAGTGGTGTTCATTGCAGATGGAAGCACTTATGCTCTTCTCACAGGAACAAGAAAGATACCTATTAGAAAAACAAAAAGACCAAATTGTTATTGAAGATCTTCAGAAGAACTTATCTCAAGTAGTACCTATACACTTTCTATTTGGCATTACTTTTCAATATTATAAGGATGGTGCATACTTTTAATGTTAAGAGTGTTTTAAATAGTATAAGGATGGTGCATTCTCATGTGACATTGTCATGAAGTTGTTACTTCATACTATCACTTTTTTCTATACTTTTGCTCCTAGATTTGTTGAAAAAGGAAAACCAAACTGTATGATTATTTTCGAAAATATGGACAAAATTGACTTGAATTATTTTTTAAACTTGAATCTCTTGGTGAAATTCATCAATAATTTCTGAACTAGACTAATCACACTGCACTGCTTATACTTGTGGTTTGGCATAGTATCATCCTTGATGGACAGAATAATTAGTTATATCCTCCCTTAATATTTCACATTTTTGTAGGTAGTAAGTATCTGTTGCACATCAGCACTCTTGTAATGTTGGATGGGTGTGTCTCTTGACTAGTTTCACCTTTTGTATACAGGTTAAAGATGAAAAGGTGAAGGTCCTGATGGAATTAGCAAAACTGAAAGAAGAATATCTGCTATTAAAGGGGTAAGTATTCCTGCTGTAATTAATCATAATAAAGGGGTAAGTTTTTGTAACATGATCACAGTATCGTCATTATAAAAGAAAAGGAGGATTGCAGTCCTAGAAAGTCATGTAGTAAAAGGAGAACATGAGATTCTTGGACGAAAAAAAAGTAGACCTCATATTGCATCAAATTCGGTTGATCTGTAGTTCCTTTAGTTGAGATGGGTTGTTGAGCATGCCAGAATCATCCCCATGTCTGATTCGGTGTCTGGTACAGCATGGCACCTATGTCTGTGCATCAAAAGCTAGCATGTGAATATTTAATATATTTTTTGTGCGGTCTCAAATACATATGCTATTATATAACTGCATTACCTTTTTCTGTTCAGTAGCTCTGCTGTGAAGGAAGGTCATGATACTGGTTCATCAAACGTCATTCCTGGGCATGACCAACAAGGGATGCTGAAGACTATGCTGAAGCGGACGTCTTTAAGACATTGGATGAGAAAAGAAAGCAGTAATATTGGACATGGGAGCTCTGATGGAAATGATCATACACATTGCAAAGAGCACTCACTGGATATTGCAAGGTTTGTGACTAGGGATGCAAGTGTGTACTCAATGGTGTATTTTGGGTCAACTAATTAATTACATGGCATGCCATTTTAGTTCCTTTTTAGCAAATTTTGGGTTGATTGAATGACCCAAAACAATTGGAACCTGCATAGTTGCATGATTGCATCCCTATTTTGTGATATATTGTTCTACTTTCACACAAACAAAAACTAGACCACAAGGGGAGACTCCCCTCGGGCTGTGCTAAGATGATGCTGTGCTTCAAATCTGGGCCAGGACAGGAGTTTCATTGACTCTTGGAGTTCAGTGAACCGGTCTCCCTGTATTTTTTACAGGCTTACCATTCATTGTTAATGATTTCAATATGCTACATTGGTGAGAATACTATGCCACACAAAACTGTGGCTTATTTAGATATTATCACAGGTCTCCGAAAAAACTTCTTTGTAACATGTTTTGTAAAATCTAAGAAAATTGTAAAAAGTTTCTTTAGAGAAATGCACTCATATCATTTCCAAATAGCTGGCATTGTTAGTTCAAGTTTAAAATCTGTTTACATCCAAAGATGTTTCTTATTCAAGGACTTTAGGGTTTTTCCTAAATGCTTGTTTGCAAGAGGGGGACTGCTCTAGGAATTTTAAGATTCAGTTCAAATTCGAATAAATTCTAAGGATTGATCCTAGTGTTCCCTAACTAAATAGGCCCTAAAAGTGTTTAATTTTCTTTTCCCTTGCCTTCTCTCCCCTTAATTTTAAAAGCTTCAGACTGAAATAATTGCTGTTGAAAGTACAATGATTGGAGCATGTAGATGCATCGCAAAATGTTACGAGAAAGTAAAAGGGATAAACATTGGCAAAAGAACTTAAATTCTGCTTTGTCTGTTTCTCTTTGATTATTAAGATGTGATGTAAGATTAAACTAGTAACAGAAACTTCTCTATTCAAGCAATATATATTTCCACATTGATAGATTTATTTCATGCAACTGCAATGCAGGTTAAGAGTTGAAAATGCTACTCTTCTTGAAGGTGTTGGTACTGTGGAACGTCTCACTTCTTCAGTGCATAGATTGCATATTGTGCTTTTGAAGGTATGCGCTTTTAACTGACAGATGTAGCCTTTTAGTATAAGAATGCATGATTGGTGCATCATATTTTGTTAGTGGGTCTGCGGTTCATTTGTTTGCTAGGGTAAAAAATAGCTATCTCAAGCTTGGAAGTTTGCTTTCTCTATGTTTGCATTCATCTGTCATACACAAATACTGTGATATGGCCAGTCACAACTCACAACAATAGGCCTATCTGTTTCTGATTTCCGGAAGGATCATTGTCCCCCTTTGAGCAGTATTATTCCATCCTTCTCTTAACCGTGGAAGAGTTGCTGACTGGAAGTGAAAATTTATATTTGGCTGAGTGCAGTTTTAACTGATTGTTTCCCCATGCCAGGTGACTTTTAAGACAGGTCACAAATATGGCATAAACCAAATTATTGAGTGAATGATGCAGTTTTCAATGGCATATCCATAGAGTTTACAGACAGACATATATGACTGAGTACAGCTTGCGTGTTGCCTTGCTGTAAGCAGCACCAGCACCTTTCTCCTTTTGGCCGTGTAATTTAGGAAAAGTATACATATGGTAATTTTAAGCAGCAGTGGTAGACCTTTTGGACTATATAATTTGCAATTTTTTTTTTGACATAGAGAGAACCTGGTGCGTAACGTCCTGTGACACAGGGAAACCCATATCAATCCACATTTTGCTTCAAACGTTACTTTGAAAGCTTCAAAGCAATATGTTGATATATACTAGTATACTACCTACTCTGAGTCTAACAATTAAACTTATCAGGCTTATGATGATGTCAAGTCAGCTGGTTCTTTGGNTAAAAGGGATAAACATTGGCAAAAGAACTCAAATTCTGTTTTGTCTGTTTCTCTTTGATTATTAAGATGTGATGTAAGATTAAACTAGTAACAGAAACTTCTCTATTCAAGCAATATATATTTCCACATTGATAGATTTATTTCATGCAACTGCAATGCAGGTTAAGAGTTGAAAATGCTACTCTTCTTGAAGGTGTTGGTACTGTGGAACGTCTCACTTCTTCAGTGCATAGATTGCATATTGTGCTTTTGAAGGTATGCTTTTAACTGACAGATGTAGCTTTTTAGTATAAGAATGCATGATTGGTGCATCATATTTTGTTAGTGGGTCTGCGGTTCATTTGTTTGCTAGGGGAAAAAATAGCTATCTCAAGCTTGGAAGTTCGCTTTCTCTATGTTTGCATTCATCTGTCATACACAAATACTGTGATATGGCCAGTCGCAACTCACAACAATAGGCCTATCTGTTTCTGATTTCCGGAAGGATCATTGTCCCCCTTTGAGCAGTATTATTCCATCCTTCTATTAACTGTGGAAGAGTTGCTGACTGGAAGTGAAAATTTATATTTAGCTGAGTGCAGTTTTAACTGATTGTTTCCCCATGCCAGGTGACTTTTTAAGACAGGTCACAAATATGGCATAAACCAAATTATTGAGTGAATGATGCAGTTTTCAATGGCATATCCATAGAGTTTACAGACAGACATATATGACTGAGTATAGCTTGCGTGTTGCCTTGCTGTAAGCAGCACCAGCACCTTTCTCCTTTTGGCCGTGTAATTTAGGAAAAGTATACATATGGTAATTTTAAGCAGCAGTGGTAGACCTTTTGGACTATATAATTTGCAACTCCGCATGTGTTTTTTTTAGATTTTAGTCTGCATACGTTGAGGGAATATGCATATTCTGATGGCCTGGTATTATCTTTATTTTTTGACATAGAGAACCTGGTGCGTAACGTCCTGTGACACAGGGAAACCCATATCAATCCACATTTTGCTTCAAACGTTACTTTGAAAGCTTCAAAGCAATATGTTGATATATACTAGTATACTACCTACTCTGAGTCTAACAATTAAACTTATCAGGCTTATGATGATGTCAAGTCAGCTGGTTCTTTGGAGAGTACCTTTGAAGCTTTGAACAGTCTTATAACTGAAGCGAATCTTATGAAGACAGCTCTTAGCGTGGTTCTTCCAGTAAGCTGGTCCGGGGATTCATCAGATGCAATTACATATGAAGCTCTGTGCGATCCATCTGAGTCACCAAAATCAAAGGCCGAGAAAGTAGACCCTCTTTCTTCCGCGGGAATGGAGATGGTGGAACTACTAATATTCGCAGCTGAGGTTCTCAAGGAGAGCTTCCTGATGAAGAAATAAGATATCCACCACTCCTTTGTTTAGAAGGATGGATTTAATCCTTAAAGCCGATTATTTAATTTGGTGTACATAATAGTTCAACTGGTTTGTGGAGAGTGCCAGATGTAAACACATGGAGGAAGGCGCTGTAAACTAGGATTCGTTGCTGCGCTCTAGCTTCGGCTTGGTAGACTAAAAGATTAAGAACTATATGTACTACATAATTCATTTTACAAGCAAAGATGTGCATCTAAGGACTTATTTAGTTGGATGTATCAAATGATGCATGAATAGATGATCCTGTATGCAATGGTTCAACAAATTTGTTTGAACCATATGGTTTATCACTCTTAGCAATAATTTGACTCAAGTGGGATTGTTTTATCTGAATGAGTTGGTAAAATTTACCCAACCAAACACAAGTATCATCATCAAACTTGGGTCATTCTATACATGAATCAAATGGTATGAGTAACCAGTCTTCGTCACACAGGTCTCGTAGTTATGATCATTAATTAGTTATGGCAAGGATTGATAGCAGATTCTTGTAGCCCTTGCTACAGCCACGTGCTTTGATTTTATCGAGGCGATTATCATGTAATAATACAAAGAAATCATGTGTTGCCATTCAATTCCGTACGTCATGGTTGACAAGCTCCCGTCTAGAAGCTTTGACATGCCAGGCAGATGCAAACACAAGATGGACGAAAATTGAAAATGAACACCAAAACGTAGACTTTTCGCTGCTACAAGAGACGAGCTAACGATATCTTCTCACGGAGGGAAATACAGGATAAGATTGTCGTGTTCAAAGTCTTTGATTGTATATATACCTAACAAGTCAATGCATTCAAATCCAGTGACAGTGCAAAACACATGATGTCTTAAGGTCTTAACTGATCCATTCTAGACCTACTGCCTGTCTGTGTCTAACACTTCTTTGTTGTGCCAGTCTAGACTCGCGATCTGAAGTCTGGAATTGTGTGAATGACAAGGACGTGGTTGAGCAACTAATCAATCGTTGGCATGCTCGATGAAGTCAGAAGTGCTGACTGCTGAGCAAGTGTGCGAAAGGTAGAACCGGCAGCCTGAGACGAACACAGAAAGGGAGAAATAAATAAATCTGGAGATTCGGCACGCAGAGTGGTAATAATGAGTAGCGGTAAACCTCACGTTGGATGATCCAATGAGAATCGAAGGAGGATGGAGGGTGCTGACTCTTCGATGCTTATCTCGTAACTCTCTTTAAATTTGACAAATTTACTTTTCGCATCACTTCCTAGAATTTTCATGCTAGACTACCGTTTAAACTAGGTTGCTAAGAAATAGTCACACTCCTTAAGATTTAGACACATGGGGGTGATTAAGCTTGAAATAGGTTTTAATTTCTAAAAAAATGTAGAATTCTAATTCAACACCCGCCCCCCCTCCCAATATCCTTTCAGGGATGTTTGATAGGTGATGTGATGCTGCAACAACTGTTTTAGGATGTTTATTGTAGAGTCTGTTGATTGTCATGTTGCGCCCGTTTTGTTTGATTATTGACTAGTTCTATTTGTCCCACTAATACTTTTTACAAAATGATAATATGCTTTTATTGTGTTGCAACTGTAGTTTTAACATGTTGCCAAAGATAACGTCGATGTTGCAAACTTTGTTTCTATATGTTGCTGCTCTTAGTGGATTTATGAAACATTATGATAGGTTGTACCATTGTAGCGGGAATTTTATGTGCTATAATCGGATGATCGAGGTTTTTAATGTTCCAAGTGTTGATTTCTAATGTTGCATATTTGCGAGGGAGCGTCCCATAGAAAATTTCCCATCGGATGTCTAGATGCTCGTTGCTCCAAAAAGTTATTCCATTATTCACATTTCTGTTCGCAAGGTAATACGCAGTAAGAGAGAATACACCATTTTAAGATGGCAAGCAATTAAAATACGCTCAGCATTGATCACAATGACCTTAAAGAAGGAACAAAATATTAATAGATGGCATTCATGTCATTTCCTCAATATACTAAGTGGTATGAAGCTAGCTAGAAATTGATTTATTTCGGAAGGAGTATAACAGTACTATTATTTATTTTTTCTCTCAGAGCATGACTAATAATTTATCTAGATGTTATTTTGGACCAATCAAATGGCCCACCCATACGATAGTTGCCTAGTAGTTAGGGTGCATTTGGCAGGCCTCCGGCTGTGGCTGTGCTGGTGGAGCGGCTTCTCTAGTGGAGCTGAAGCCATTCTGGAAAGTGTTTGGCAAAACGGCTTCTCTGTATGTTTAGAAATGGCTGTGAGAGATCAAATGCCCTATATACCCTTGGCTATGTGAATTGTTTGAATAGATGAATTGAATGTTTAACATTAGTTTATAATTTGAGTTCATAATAAAAATAATTATGGACTAACTTAAATTTTCTCCTTTTAACACTTTATTTTTTTATTTTTCTCTTTTTTTCCTCTTTCCTTTCATGCGCCGATCCGACCCATCATCTTTCGTCTCTGCTCGTCGCCAGCCCGCGCCTCTGCTCCTGCACCGCCGCCCTTAGGCCTCGTCTGCGCCCGCCGTCGACCACCTCCGCCTCGCATCCCAGCAAGCAAACGAGCATTGCCAGTCTCGCCTCTGCTCCCGCGCCGCCGCCATTGGGCCTCGTTTGCGATGCCAGCCACCTCTGCTCCGCAGGCCCCATAGAGGACAAGGGTGTCCACCGATGCGAGAAGCCGCGGGGAGCTAATATTTTTGGCTCCCTGCCCACTGAACGGTTTCAGTCAGCGGAATTCCCGGGACTCCCCTACCGAAACTGTTTTTCACCAAGGCCTTTGGTAGGGCTTCGGCGGTGCGGAGCTAATATAGAGAATGAGGGGCGTCGGCTCCCTCATTCTCTATATTGCTAGACTCATGCTACAGCGGGTTCATAGGTGGCAAGGGTGGTCCTAAGTGTTGGGGATTTGGCCCACTGACAAACGTCCTCTACTTGTTTTGCTCTGTTTTGACACACACAAAGACGGCGACTGACAAGGGAGAAGAAGCCAATCGCATTCTTCTACTTGATGAGCCCCATATTCGGCTTCGGTCAGAGAAATAAGCCAAAGCCAATCGGCTTCGGTCAGAGAAATAAGCCAAAAGCCAATCGGTCGGCTTACCTGGCCATGCACCAAAGTTACGTTATCCAAACTAAGTTAGAAGCCAATGTAGTGAAGAAATGATACTATTGAATGCCAAAAGCTATGATTGAGTCGCTAGCTAGCTTCGGTTCACTCTATATTGCAGGTTTCTGGAGGAGCCATTGGCTTTTGGATACCGAGGGACGGCTTCGGATCGTCCCAATTCGGAAGAAGCCACATCAAGGGGCTACATGACTCTTTTCAGCTGGCGAAGCAGGCGTGGACCAAGTCCAACAAGACCAAGTCCAAGCCAAGTCAAACACGGAATTGCAAGTCTACGTATTCACATTGGGAGGAGTAAATGTACCAAAGTGTCTCTAGGCTAATTGTATTGTACAGTCTAGAGGATGATGCCTGATCCCAGGGGTACAGGGGGAATGTAAAGACCCTTGGTCTCCCTATAAAAGGAGACCCCTCTTCCACATGTAAAGGTTGTTGATTCCTGAGAATACTGTTGATAAGTAATATATTGTTGCTTGTCCCAGTTACTCAAATCTCTTCCGTTGCTTGGGCTCATTGGCTTCGGTTATTAACCCAACAACTGGCGCCCACCGTTTGTGCTGTGCACGAACAAAACCCACGATAACCACCATGCCACCCAAAAAAGCCAAGTCAATCACCACTACAGCGAATGCAACGTTCCAGCAACGAAGTCGCTCCCCAACCCCCAATTCCACCACCAAGCCTACTACAAATAACCGAAACTGTTATCGACGACCAACAGGTCGATAACGAAACCCTTACCACTGAAGAGAGAATGCACCGACTTGAAGAAAGGCTTCGTCTTCGACGCCTTGAGCAGCAGAGAGAGCTGGAGGCCGCACAGCTCGAACTGGAGCAACAAATGCAAGAGGAAGAAGAGGAGTAGCAGCTTCAATTGCTGCAAGTTAAGAAGCACCTGGAGGAGCTGAGGCAAGCAAAGCAGAGGAGGCTGAACAATACAAGCTCAAGAGCTGAAAAGCTGCGTCAAGAGCTTGAGAAAGCCAAAAAACAAGTTGGTGAGCTACAAGCAGAGCTCAATAAGCCAAACACCACCACCAATCCACCAAACCATAACTCTTCATCTCAAACTGGCTTCCACACACTCCACACCCGTCCTATCGACCACACTTGCCCACTCTCAGAAAGCCTTCAATTGGCAAGATGGCCACCATCTTATAAACCTATTTCTCTACCAAGATACAATGGCCTCACTGACTCGAAGCAGTTCCTCATGAGTTACGAAGCTGCATTAGCTTCTGCTGGGGGAGATGATGTCGTTCTAGCAAAATCTTTCATCATTGTCTGCGATGGCACAGCAATGAACTGGTACACGAAGCTGCCAGGTCTATCAATCAATAGCTGGTATGATCTGAAGAGGGAGCTCATAAAAAATTTTAGCATTATGGGAGATCAATCACTCTCATATGCTGAACTCACACTACACCAGCAGCCGAAGGAGCCCCTAGAGGACTACTTCCGCAGATTTGTTACTCTACGCGCTCAAGCTCCGCACATCTCTGACGAAGCAGCGAAATTCGCAGCAATACAAGGGCTTCGCCCTGGGCTATTTGCACAACATATCGCAAGAGAGACACCAGCTACTTTGACAGACCTATATGATGAGTTCAAAAAATATTGTCGGTCTGACAATGACAACCGAATGAGATTGGCTAGAGAAGCCATCATGAGAAACCAATATGAGTCACAATCCAAAAACCACCACCACAGCCACAACTACCAAAACTACTCCCACCAAACAATCATGAAGGTAGACAACCCACCTTCTTCCCAAGCTACCCAACCACCTTACCCGGAAAGCCAATACCACAACCAGAGAAATGAGCCCACTCAAAGGGGCGGAAAAGCCGGCAGAGGCCGAGGAAGAGGAAGAGGTCCATTGGGACCTGAGCTGTTTTGCCAATACCACGGCAAAAATCACACCCATGGCACAGAGCAGTGCCGAGACATCAAGAAAACAATAGAAAAGCTAAGAGCAGAGAAGATTCAAGCAACCCAAACAAAGCAAATATCGGCTTCGCAGCCAAACACCCAAAGCCTTTCCCAAGCTATCCAACCATACTGCCCAGTATACCCCTCGCTAAACTCAAACACTGTGCACCCATCAACAGCAATGGCAACTCAATATGTGCCTTCGCCACAAACCTTTCAGCACTATTACCCACAAGCCACATATCCTCACTTGTACCCACAAACCTCCCACCAAATGGCTTCGCAAAACATAAAAGTCGAGGAGCTACCACCACCACCACAACTCCCTCAACAAAAAGCCAATAAAAAAGAAGCTCCAAGCCCACTCCCCAGCTATGGACACATCATGCCCATTTCTGGAGGATCATCGCTTGCTTTTGAGAACAAAAAGCAAAGGAAAAGTTATTTCCGCCAAGTCAACAACATCTCTGTCGAAGGTACCTACAAAAAGTCAGAATGGTCTCATATGCCCATCACCTTTACTGAGGAAGATCTCAAACTCCACAATTTCCCACACAGCGATGCAATGTCGATCGAAGCCAATATTGCTGGCTGGACGATCGGAAAGTTGCTAGTAGACACAGGAAGCTCCGCCGACATCATCCTAGCAAAAACACTAAGAAACATGACCAATATCAACCCAGACAACCTGGAGCCATCAGACACTCCATTGGTCGGCTTCGGAGGGAAGCGAACCCAAACACTCGGGAAAATTTCATTGCAAGTATCCTTCGGTGACACATCCAATGCAAGAACATAGTACATCACCTTTGATGTAGTAGACATGATCTTTGATTACAATGTCATCTTCGGAAGAGGAGTCATAAACGCCTTTGATATCATCATAAGGCAATCATTCTTATGCATGAAAATGCTAGCTCTCAAAGGAGTTATAACTGTATATGGCGACCAGAGGAAAGCCAGAAACATTGAAAAGCCAGAGCACCTGGTCAGCGAAATGTGCATTTGCTTGAAGAAAAAGATCCATATTACCCAGAAGAAAAGCCAAATATTGAGAAAGATAGCAGAAAGATGCAGAAAGCTACTGAGACGAAGCAGGTGCAGCTGCAGCCTGATGTCTTCAACAGAGAAGTGATCATTGGCTCAGATCTAGAGCCGGAAGAAGAAGATAGGCTCATCGAATTCTTGAGGAATAATAAGGATGTGTTCGCTTGGTCAAGCAAAGATCTACCAGGTGTTGACAGAAGCATAATTGAGCATAAGTTGGCAATCAGTCCTGATATGAAGCCAAAAAAGCAAAAACTGAGAAAGATGTCAGAAGAGAAAGCTGATGCAGTAAAAGCCGAAGTGCAAAGGCTGCTGGACGCCAATGTCATACGCGAAGTCAAATATCCAACATGGCTAGCAAACACTGTACCAGTTCAGAAGAAGAATGGGAAATGGCGAATGTGCATTGATTTCATCGACCTCAACAAGGCTTGTCCAAAAGATGATTTCCCACTACCAAGAATCGATAAGATCGTTGATCAAGCAGCAGCAAGTGAAATGATGTCCCTCTTAGATTGCTTTTCTGGCTATCACCAAATCTGGATGAAAAAAGAGGATGAGGAAAAGACCAGCTTTATCACACCAGTTGGCACTTTTTGCTTCGTCAGGATGCCCGAGGGGCTTCGGAATGCAGGAAGCAGCTTCTGTCGAATGTCAAGCACAGTGTTCAAGGACGAACTGTTCAAAACTATATTGGCATATGTTGATGACATCTTGGCCAAAAGTGCCAAAAGGCAAGATCACATATCAGATCTGGCAACTGCCTTCGCTCGCATGAGACAAGCTGGTCTCAAGCTAAATCCAGAAAAGTGTGTATTCGGAGTGACAAAAAGCAAAATACTTGGCTGTCTGGTATCAGCTCATGAGATAGAAGCTAATCCAGACAAGATAAATGCAATCCTTGACATGGAAGAGCCAAAGCGCATGAGAGACGTGAAGAAGCTGTCGGGCAGAATTGCTGCACTCAACAGATTCATTGCAAAAGCAGCTGAGCGAAGCTTACCATTCTTTGCAACACTCAGAAATGCAGCTAAGTTTCAATGGGACCACAGCAATCAGAAGCATTTCATGAGCTAAGGCAATACTTGATGCAGCTAACGAAGCTAACAGTACCAGACCCAAAGGCACCATTGCTACTGCACATTGCAGCATCACAATCAGCAGTGAGCGCAACGCGCTCATCACAGAAAAGCTGATAGATGGCAGAAACATTCAGCAGCCAGTATACTATGTGTCGGAGGCATTGGCCGCGTCGAAGCTGTTTTATACAGAGATTGAGAAGATGATCTATGCATTGATAATGGCTTCCAGAAAGCTCAGACACTATTTTGAGGGCCACAACGTCAAAGTCCTCACGGATCAGCCTCTCAAGGAGCTTTTGAACAACAAAGAAGCTTCGGTGAGAATTCGCAAGTGGGCTGTAGAGCTTTCAGAGTATGTCGTGGACTTCGAAAGAAGAACAACAATCAAATCACAAGTCTTAGCAGATTTCATAGTGGAGTGGACATCACCAAAGCCACAAAACACTATCAGAGAGGAAAACTGGCTGATACACTGTGACGGTGCTTGGGGGGACAAGGGAGCTGGCATCGCGGCAATTGTGCAATCGCCTTCGGGTATAAAAATGAGATATGCAGCAAACTTAGAGTTTTGCAAATGCAGCGACAGAAGCACAAACAACGTTGCTGAGTACGAAGCTGTGTTACTTGGGCTCAGAAAAGCCAAGGCTTTGGGAGCTCAGAGATTCACTGTCAAAACAGATTCAAAGGTGGTAGCAGACCACATTGAAAAAGAAAGCATAGCGAAGCAATCAGAACTCATCAAATACTTGACCACTGTACACTCAATGGAGAAAAATTTCGAAGGTTTCACTGTGGAGTACATCCCAAGAGCAAAAAAATGAAGAGGCAGATGCGTTGGCCAAGGCAGCTGCAAAGGGGGATAAGCTTCCACCTGACGTATTCTTTCAAACATTAATAACACCATCGATAAAGGACTCAGATGATCCGCCGAAGCTGATCAGTGCAATAAGCTCAGAGGATTGGCGATCCCCAATAATAGCTTATCTTCGGGGATATTATGAGCCAATTGACGAGGATGATCTAAAAGCTATGCAACAAAGAGCAAGATGCTATCAGATGATAGATGGTGTCCTTTACAAAAAAGGAGTTGTAGCTCCCTGGCTTCGTTGCATCTCCCACAACGAAGGGAAAGAGCTGATTCAAGAGATACACAGTGGCTTATGTGGAGCACACTTTGGAGCAAGAGCTTCAGTGGGCAAGGCAATGAGGCAAGGATTCTATTGGCCTGCAATCATCATCGATGCAGCAAACATGGTTAAGACATGTGATCAGTGTCAAAAGTGTGCAGCAAACAGAAAATCTCCTTCGGAGCAGTCACAGCTGATAACCCCAACATGGCCTCTGCAAAGATGGGACATAGATCTGGTTGGCCCACTTCCAACAGCTCAAGAAAATCTCAAATACACCATAGTAGCAGTTGAGTATTTCACCAAGTGGATTGAAGCCAGGCCACTGGCTAACATCACAGCAAAAACAGTGATCAAGTTCTTCTGGCAGCAAATTGTGTGCCGATTTGGAGTGCCAAGGGAAATAACAGTGGACAATGGGAAGCAGTTTGACTGCGATGAATTCAGGCAATATTGCTTGTCGATTGGAACAAAAGCCAAATTTGCTTCGGTCTATCACCCGCAAACAAATGGAGCAGTTGAAAGAGCCAATGGCTTAATCTTTACAGCCATTCGGAAGTGCCTCGCAAATTGTGAAAGAAAAGGCAAGTGGGTAGAAGAGATGCCGAAGGTGATCTGGGCTCACAACACTACCACATCAAGGGCAACACAGTTCACTCCATTCAAACTGCTTTATGGTGAAGAAGCAGTATGCCCAGAGGAAATATTGCACAAAGGGCCTCGCACCCAACAAGAAGCTCCCAAGGACAGCGAAGCCATTGACAAGGATCTCATTGAGGTCTACAGGCTGCAAGCAGCCAAAAATATTTCAAAGTACCAAGCTGAGACAAGAAAAATATTTCAAAGTAGTGAGGAAAGACATCAAGGTAGGAGACTGGGTCTTAAGGAAAAACCCAAGCATGCCAGCTGGAAAGCTACAACAGAAATGGGAAGGCCCATTTTTGGTCGTGAAAAGCAACAGGCCTGGCTCATTTCGCTTAAGTGATGACGAAGGCAATGAGCTGCCGCATTCATGGAATGCAGACAGCTTACGCAAATATTATTTATGAAAAATATGTAAAATGGCTTCGTATTCTATAAACGAAGTCATTGAGTAGAATAGCATTTTTACTTTCTTTCCAAAAACCCGTACTCTTTTCCTCACAAGGGGACCCTGACCAAGGGGTGAGGTTTTTAACGAGGCGGTGCTTACTGTAACTCGTCAAATCATATATGAACGAGGTATTCCCCATAAAAGCAGCATCGAAAGCGATTGGCTTTAACCAAGTCGCTGGTATTCGATAACTTAAATGGAACTGAATTGACCCTACCAAGAGTAAGGCCAATTCAGATCTAAGAAAAAGCTTACTCCAAAAAAGAGTAAAAGGGGCTTCGGTCCAAAAAAGCTTACTCCAAAAAAGAGTAAAAGGGGCTTCGGTCCAAAAACGTTTACTCTAAACAGAGTAAAAGGGGCTTGGGCTGACAACTATTTTAAAACAAAACAGCTTCGGCTAAAGTATTATAAACGTTCATAAACAATCATACGAAACTTGCTTAGGCAAGCACAACTAATAGGGGCTTCGGCAACCTATTAGACCTTATGCACAACGTAATTTCGTACATTCTCATATCTATGCACAAGTACAAATCTCAAAGAAAAGCCAAAGTGGCTTTGAATCACAGGTAAACGTAAGCACACCACTTGAACGAATAAACCTCGCTTCGGGGGGGAGGAGGCGTTTTTCTCGCAACGAAGCCAAATCGAGCTTACATTCATTCAAGTGTTTCGAATCAAAACAATAACCAAACGAATTACAGTATGTTTTACAAAGAGATGACCCAAAACATCTCAAAGACATAGCCATCAAATTGCTGGCCAGATCTTCTAAATCTAGGAGCATTAAAGACATAAGCAAAATCCCCAACATCATCTAAATCTTCTGGCTCCACCTTAACTGGAAGCAGACGAGCAGCTTTGGCGTTTCTTGCACGAGCAAGTTCGACACGAGAAGAACGTCGAACGATGAAAGAGTTAAAAAATCCAAACACATCGAATTCGCAATGACGAAAGAACACGTGGCAAAATTCCCAGAAATGATCAAGTCTTTGACTTGGATATAACATCCGATACTGTTCCCATGCGAAGCCAGATACACACAAGGGACCATCGCGCATGGTGATTGGCATGGGTTCAAGAACACCTCCCTCATCAGGGATCTGAGTATATACAAATTTACAAAGTTTTAACATCCCTCAACAAAAGTATCAAAGCCATCAGCTCTAATGAAGCTAAACCTTTGGGTCAGCATCAGAGGCTCCGGCTTCAGCTCCATTACGACCAGCTTCGGCACCAGCTCTTGAAGTAGACGCCCCTGCAGCGGCGGCAGCGACAACAACTTCGGCTTCAGCTTTCTGCTGTAGCTCGAGAGCAAGCTCCTCCTTGTGCTGAAAATAAACAAAAAAATCAATACCAAAAACAAAACAAACAGAATACGAGTGAAAGCAAAAATAACCGAAAGGGTAAAAGAAGCTAACCTTAACAAGGCGATCATAAGCAGTGCTTCGGGCACACTCCCTCCCTGTTTCAGACCAGAATCTCCTAAGAAAGATGCCACGAGTCGCTAAAACAGCTTCGTTAAAAAGTTCCTTCTTGTCAGGATTCAATGCCGAAGGAAAATTAAAGTCCCTTTTCAAGAAACTCTTATAGTGAGAGCACCCCTCATCCGTTAGCATCTTAAAAGCATTCGTGATACATGTCCGAGCAGCATAATCGCCAACCTTGGAGAAGAGGTCTGGTAGGGACTTGAACTCGTCACCCAGCCACTCGAAAAGCTTCCCGACGTTAAAATCGTCAGAGGGGAAAGGCAGCGGCTCGGCTTCATATTGCTTCAGTGCAGATTCGTACTCAGTGTAGATGCCTAAGCTGCGACTGAGTATCTCAGAATCTAAGCCCTCTTTATCAGCCTTAAGCTCCCCCACCTGAGACTTAAGTTGACTCGCCTCAGATATGAGGGAATTCTTCAAGTCAACAGCAACAAGAAGCTCCCTCTTGTACTTTTCAGCATCTAACGTTGCCTTTTCCTTATCAGCCTCGAGAGACTTTACTTGATTCTTCAAATTATGCTCTAAAGTGGCAGCCTCGACCAATTTGTTCCGAAGCCCTTCAATAGTCTGAACATTGAGCGCACGCGTAGACTCCAGTAAAGTGACTTTGCCTTTGAGCGAAGCAATCTCTGATGTGGCAGACTCCCGCTCAAGACGAAGCTGCTCTTTTTCATTTTCCAAAGATCTCTTAAACTGAAGGAAGCTCTTGCGCTCTTTCCTTAGAGTTTCAAGCTCGGCCCGCTCGTCCTCAACATCGTTGAGACGAAGCGGAAGGCGAGCGAAAAGCTCCTGCATGGACATCATAGACTAAAACAAGAAAAGTATAAGTATCAAAAAGCCAAACAGCAAACTCAAAAACGAAGCAGAAGGAACAAACCTGGATACTGTCACTAAGGCTGGAGACACAAAGTGTGTCCAAATCCAAAGATTTGACACGAATTTCAAGCTCTGAAAAAGCAAAAGGAAAATTAAGACAAAAAGTAACACTCAATCAGCTTCATACGAAATAACACAAAATACTAACCATTTGGAGCAACAATCGGAATGTCATTGGGAGGACGAAAGCCACCCTGCCGAAGCCGATCTGCAAAGGGTCCATACCCAGCATAACTTGCTTCTGAGGCAAAAGAATCAACATATCAAAAAAGCCGTTATTTGAGTTAAATCGCAGTATAACTGCTTTGCGAAACGTACCTTTGGATTCAGGAGCTGGCTTCGCAGGAGCTGATTCAACGTCCTTAGCAGGGGCAGATTGTCCGGCGTCAGTTGAATAAGCCAAATTAACTGGCAGAGTAGTGGTTGGAGTCAAATCACCAGAACACTGCCCAGTCTCAAGAGCAGAAGCCGTTTGAGGAAGCTCCTCAATGTTAGGAAGCAAAGAAGCAGAAGTCGTCTGCGTAAGCAATTCAGAAGTCTCAAGGGACTTGGCCGCTGCACCAGCCAACAAGTCCAAGGACGTTGGCTGGAACAGAACGGACGACACTTCAGGATCAGCTAAAGAAAAATCTTTTGTTTCATCCTCCCTCAAAAGCCGGCTGAAACTCACTTCATCCTCTTCGTCGTCAATGCATCCAGGAAGGCGTTCACGGCGAAGAGGTGGAGCAACGGCTTTAACTGTAAAAAGACAAAAGCAAATAAGCAGAGCGAAGCTAAAAATAAAAAGAAAAGTTATACAAGAAACAAACCTCCAGAAGAAGGCACATCAACTGCAGCGGAAGCTGCAGGATCAACTTGCTTAGGTGCGGCGGTGGTAGGCACTTCTACAGCTGAAGCAATAGGACGAAGAGGAGCGCTGGAAAGCGGAATGATGGAAGAGCTTTCGCAAGTTTTTGACGCTTGGAAGTCTCCAACGAAGAAGTATGCTTGGAAGTCTCCAAGGAAGAAGAAACTCGTTTTTTCGCGGCAACCACCTTTGAAGTGTGTCCTCGGCTTTGGCTCCCGCCCCGGCTGGAGGGGGCCCCGGTTTTGTTGCCCCCAGCTTCATCACCACCCTCGTCTGATTGACCGCTTCCACGGCCTCCACCACAACCTTTCCTCCCACGACCTCGACCCGGCTTCGTGGGAACCAAGCTGGGATGATCTTCGGCAGAGAATTTCTTAGATGGCTTGGATGGAGCCGTGCGCTGAGGATAACTAACCTTCATCTCGTCAAAAACTCTATTAAGCCGGACCCCATCCACCAAAGCCAAACAGCTATCATGCTCTTTAGAAGTATACTTCCCACAAATAATCTCGGCCATCAACTCGACAGACTGAACGAAAGCAAAATCAGACATGTTATCCGGCTTCCTCACCCCAAACTTAGGGAAACAAACATGAGGAATCCCTCTGTAGAGCCTCGTCTCAACTGCAAATGGCTTCCAAGCCGCAGATAGAATGTTGAGCCCAACAGCGAGTCCCTCCTCGATCAAGTCCCGGCTGCTGGAGACTCGACTGGCTTTGAAAAAAGCGCTTTTGCAGCGATCGTAGCCAAGAGCATTCTTGTCGAACGGAGGGCAAGCAACAAACTCACAAGGACCAATGGAACTGTGCAGAGGAAATGATATCTGCTTCGCTCCATCATCTAACACAGTCTCCAGCGCCGGCACCTTGACATAAAGCCAATAGTTCTTCCAATTCTTGTCCCAGGTGTTTTTCTGGCAAAAGGTAAGTTCTACCTTCTGCAATTCAGTTTGCCTCCACCGCGCGCAGAAAGTAACGCTGCCATAGTCCGGCTCGTACTCAAAGCCGTCAATCTTAACGCTTTTTGTCTGACGATGCCCCTCAAAGTAACGGACGAAGCAGTCCGCATTAACATCTAATGCGTTGATCTTCACGGCCCAAAAGAAGTGAAGCAGATGAGTGATGGAATTGGGGGTGAGATGATGGAGTTGCAAACCGAACCTCCCAAGAATATCAGCAATTATATTGTCCACGGGCATTCGAAGCCCAGCGCAGAAGAACTCCTTGAATACCACAGCTTCGTCCGCATGGGGCGTCGGGGTAGTCTCCGTAACTGGGGCTTGTCCGTGACCGGCTGGGAAATACCCCTTTCCCTCGTAGAAGCTGATCAGCTCGGGGGTAACAAAAGATTGACCAAAGACAGTGGTCTTTGGCTTCTTCCG
This sequence comes from Alloteropsis semialata, assembly GCA_004135705.1. Classification (NCBI taxonomy): domain Eukaryota; kingdom Viridiplantae; phylum Streptophyta; class Magnoliopsida; order Poales; family Poaceae; genus Alloteropsis; species Alloteropsis semialata. The sequence continues at coordinate 96,964,576 of CM014278.1, read as the reverse complement.
GTAATCCATAAGATCTGACACATCGGCCTCTACTTCGTCAAGGGCATCACCTGCCGCAGACTTGGCATCCTCTGTCTCATCGCCTCCGGCAGCTTCCCCCTCATCGACGGGACCCTTCCCCCTTTCATCAATTTCCATAGCAATTTCAGCTTCTGGGGCTGCGGCCACGTTGACCTCAAGCTCCTGAGCATAGGATGCAGCTTCGGCAGCATCCATATTAACCGCGTCTGAATTGTCTCCTTCGGAGTCGGACCCAATCAAACGAGCGGTTTGCTTCGTGCGAGCCGCTACAACAAACAGAAAAAAAATAAGCAAACGAAACAACAAAAACACAGAAAAGCAAGAACGAAGGAAATGAGAGTTCAAAAAGCAAAAAACTTACTTGCGACGAACTGGAAAGCCAAAACTTGAGTTCAAGAGCTCCCAAACCAAGCGAAAGCGTCAAACACAAGCTAAGTGCAAAAATCGCAAAGCGAAGCAAGTGAATTTCACCCCCCCCCCTTCGGTCCTATGTATAGGGCAGTAAAATCCGCCGTTAAAGTCTCGAAAAACGAGCCAGCACTTCAAAATCAAACGAACCGAAGCAAAGTTACGACAACGGTATAAAAATTCAACCGTTAAGAAACAACAAAAGCCAATGGGCAAAATATCAAAACAATAAACGAAGGGGCTTTCTCCAACAAGGAGGAGGCGTTTCTCGGACTGGCAAGCAATCCAAAGTTCGTGGAGCTCGGCCTGTTGAAGAAATCCCTCGTCCTCGAGGGGCTACTGTTGGGGATTTGGCCCGCCGACAAACGCCCTCTACTTGTTTTGCTCTGTTTTGACACACACAAAGACGGCGACTGACAAGGGAGAAGAAGCCAATCGTATTCTTCTACTTGATGAGCCCCATATTCGGCTTCGGTCAGAGAAATAAGCCAAAGCCAATCGGCTTCGGTCAGAGAAATAAGCCAAAAGCCAATCGGTTGGCTTACCTGGCCATGCACCAAAGTTACGTTATCCAAACTAAGTTAGAAGCCAATGTAGTGAAGAAATGATACTATTGAATGCCAAAAGCTATGATTGAGTCGCTGGCTAGCTTCGGTTCACTCCATATTGCGGGTTCCTGGAGGAGCCATTGGCTTTTGGATACCGAGGGACGGCTTCGGATCGTCCCAATTCGGAAGAAGCCACATCAAGGGGCTACATGACTCTTTTCAGCTGGCGAAGCAGGCGTGGACCAAGTCCAAGTCAAGTCAAACACGGAATTGCAAGTCTACGCATTCACATTGGGAGGAGTAAATGTACCAAAGTGTCCCTAGGCTAATTGTATTGTATAGTCTAGAGGATGATGCCAGATCCCAGGGGTACAGTGAGAATGTAAAGACCCTTGGTCTCCCTATAAAAGGAGACCCCTCTCCCACATGTAAAGGTTGTTGATTCCTGAGAATACTGTTGATAAGTAATATATTGTTGCTTGTCCCAGTTACTCAAATCTCTTCCGTTGCTTGGGCTCATTGGCTTCGGCTATTAACCCAACACTAAGCCTAAATATAAAATGACACGCTTATACAGATGCAAGAAAAAAGGGCTAATTCTCTTTGATTTCCAGAATTTGAGCGTAGACCTAGGTTATCATTGGCTGTATATTCTAGGTCCACTCTTGGAGCTGTCTATAAACTTGCTGTTTCTCCTCTCTCCCCACCTTGTCTCCAACTCGAAGCATATATCTGATGTGGTATTTTCTATAGCCATCTATATCATTTTATTATTATACTGGCTCTTAATTAACTCATTTCTAGATGCTGAATCATTCGCTTATCGATGTCCGGATAGGAGCAATCTCACATATTTACAGTACATCCAAGAACAGTCATGCCCCAGCCGTCTTCTTCTAGTAGCCGCCACTTTGATTTATACAACACGACACGAAGGCCATGGCGTTATTATTACAAAGTCATCACCAGAAGAAGCTTCTGCCTGACCATGGACCGAAGCAATTTAACCAACGCTCCACTTCCCTCAGCGCGACCACCAATAATGAAAAGCACGTCCCTTTATAAGTGGAACGCCCCTCTAGTGCCAGGCGCGCAACGCAAGAGAGTTCATCGACACGCCGCGATCAACCAACCAGTCATCAGTCAACACCACCATGTTCTGCCAGTGCGGCACGGCCAGTTTCAAGCACGTCGACGAGGACCCGCCGGATCAGGACCTCGGTTGCGCCGGCGTATCGCCGCCAGGGGGGAGGAGGAAGCGCGGCGGCAAGGTGAACCCCTACGCGGAGCGCGGGCTGGACAGGTTCTCCGTCGTGCTCTCCGACCTCGAGGCCCGGCGTGCCAAGATCCTCCGCCGCATCGGCGCCGAGGCCGGCCTCGTCTTGGTCCGCTTCGTCCAGTCCAACGGCGGCTGGACGCCCGTCGTCGTCAAGCTCCCCGAGGAGCCGCTCAAGGGCGCCGCCGCCGCCAGGAAGCCGAGGGCAGCGCCGACGACCGCGCCGCCGTCGCCACCGGCTCCTGCTTCGCCCGGCGCCAGACCGCTGGATCCGGCCAGCCCGAGGGAGAGGGAAGGCATCAAGAAATCCACCACCAGCACCAAGCAGGTGCCGGCGAAGAGGGCGTCGTCGTTCTCGTGGGGTATGAGGGTGCGGCCGTCGTCCTACTGGCCGGCCGTCATCGTGCTCACGCTGGTGAGCCTGGCCGTGTTCGGGAGGGTGTTCGCCATCTGCATCACCTCCATATGGTGGTATGTCCTCCCCACCCTGGGCAGCGGCTGCTCCGACGGCGCTGGCGAGGACGCGCGCCGGGCCGGCCAGCTTAGGATGTCCATGGAGAAAAAAAAGCTCGTCTCGCCGCCACCGTACGGCAAGAAGGGCAGCAGCTGCGGACTGTACGAGGTGGCCACCTCGCCAAGAGGCCATGCCAAGGGGAAGCAAGGCACCTGATCGACGCAAGAGTCGCGTGCACTAGGCTTCATGTGAATAATTAGTGTGGGTAGCTGGAGAAAGGGACGAACCTTAATTATGCTCTCACAACTCTCATCATTTTATTTTCCTTTTCAATTTCTTCCTGCGTAAATTTGATGTTCCTCCCTTTATGGTACATCTCATCATGTTGTAAATAGTATATATCGAGTTTATTACCCCGTGTATATGGATGACAGCGCTTTTTCCGGATGGTTATCCAGATTAGTGGCGAATGACGCAGGAATCAATATTAGAGGGGCTGAGTTCTTTTTTTTCTTCCTCTCCTTCTTCCAGCTATTTTCTCTTTGTCTCCTTATTTCTCCATTGGTGCATCAATGTAGGGGGGCTCGAGCCCCCTCAGCCCTCCTTGGCTACGCCACTGATCCCGATTGAAGAACTGAAGTATTTCATTCTTTTCCTGGATGCAATATTTTTTCAATTATTTTATAGGAATTCTTGGTGCATTTTAGGGAGTACGTATAAGTTAAGAGTAAGTGAATGAGGGAGCGAGCGTGTGTTCTTTAGCACGTTTATAGAAACAGACTTATTATTATTCCTAAATAATAAGAATTACCTTCTTATATGCGAGAAGTGTGTTATAGGCCCTAACTTTAACAAGTATAAAAAGTATAACAATATTTAACCAACCAAATTGGTTTCGATGAATTCACCGTGGAGTATATTTTGATCAGAAATTTAACTTAGGACAAATTTAAAATGGATAGTAATTTAGGGCAGAGGAAGTACATTAGTAAAATCAATGAACGTGTACCATAAAAAAAAGGAAAAAAACCAATGTTTATCCAGCAATCAACGTGCTCCCAGGAAAACCCGGGAAATGTCGCTGCACATGTTCTTCTAGAAGTTGAAAACCGTGCAGAGTTTTGCATCGGCTGTCCAGTCCAGAGTCCTTCCCAGCTAGGCGGGGGGTTGGCAGCAACCAGCAAGGTAGATTGACTATGATTCCCTGCCAGGTCAGCCGGCCAAGGCGCCGTACTCTACGTGAGGACGTCCGCTGTGTCCTTTGAACCTCTCCTTGTGATCGGGATGAGGTAGCTGCCTCCCAGCCGGGGGGCGGATCTCTTCTCGACGGCCGCCGGCACGCCGCGGAGCTGTTCTCGCCCGCTGCTGCACCAGCCGGGAATCCAACGTTAACGCACAGTCCCCGGGAACCTGGGACGAAGGCACCTTTCACGTCCCGGGTGGTTGCGTTGCTGTACATAGGCAATTGAAATGTGTGCGTATCAGTCTGTGCAAACTAAAGGTTGAACATGTTTCTAGAAGATGGATACATTTTGTTTCTTGCTCCATCCGCCCCAAATTACTCATCTTTTTAGTTTTGTCCCGAATTACTCTCAGTCTGTCACTTTAGTTTTGTTCCAAATTTCACAATTTTCTGCTAAGAATATGGCAATGCAAAAACCTCGAAGGTATTTGGCTTTCTTCTTCTTCGACTTAGTCTGCAACTTCACATGTTTCAGGTGACTCTGCCCTCTGCAGGGAACTGAACCAACAACAGCCAGTTACGTAGTTGACTCAAGTAGATCTCAGATCTGTTATGCTGGAATCATCGTCAGCGTGACTACTGAGCATTAGATCGAGCAATCTCCATTGATTCTTGGTCCAGAATATATACCAGCTATTCCTACTGAACTTAAGCTGCAAAATTTCGGATCACCGGCAGTGACGAAGCAGGGTTGCGATCGCCACCGCTGGACCCTTTTTGCAGTCTGGGTCAAGCGGTGCTTCCAGTTCTTTATGCTGAGCAAGTGCTCATGCTGTCTGCCCCTCATCCACCAGACCATGACAAGTCGACAAGGCCCTTCGTGCTGAGCAAGTGCAACTCCAAGTCAGGCCTTCATTGCTCATCGTCTGGATCATTTGGAAAGAGCGCAATGCCAGGTTGTTCAATGGAGATCCCTCTACCATTGCCGACATCCACCGGAAGATCCAGCAGGAAGTGCACTTGTGGACCTTGGCAGGCACGAGTAGACTAAGTTGCTTATTCTCTGAGTAGTCCCAGGTTTTTCTCTTAGCCGTTGCTTCACCTTGCTTGACATGCGTGCCACTGGAAGGATGTCTCTGTCATGATTGGTGTTTTGAGGCTTGTAATTGGTCTAAACTCTTCTCCATAATACAATGATACGCTTCTTGCGTATTCGAGAAAAAAAAAGTCCGGCCTTCATGCTGTGAAGACTTCAAAAGAATTGCCAGAGGAGGCCGGAAAATCTGCGATCCTGCACCACGTAACAATAATAATAATAATAATAATAATAAGCTCTTTGTATGGACATATTTATTGTTTTTGTCTTATTCAAGTCCTTTATACAAATTTGCAAAAGACACACTTAAAGTACATATAATGATAAATTAAATCACAAACAGAATAAATAATATACACATAATATTTTGAATAAAACGAATGGTTAAAATCATGATAAGAAGGTAATGGCGATAAATATTTTGATATGGAGGTAGTATACGCATAAACACGCTGTAGCTGAAGCTTTTTTGTTCTTTTGAAACACACTGTAGCTGAAGTTGTGCAAGCGCGGCGCATAAACGTCGATGGACTACATTTTGCTCCATCCGCTCAACTCTTACTACGCTTCGATTTCAGACCGTGGGCTTTCTTTTCCAGCCCATACAATACAGAGTCAGCTGGCAAGGGGCGATATAGCCGAGGGGCGCGGATGAAATCTACATGTGTTTCTATAATTCAATGGCACCTACCACAGTACGGCTGTGTTTAGTTGGAGGGTGTAAAATTTTTTGGAGTATTAAATGCAACTTTAACCATTAATTCGAGTATTAAATAAAGGCAGTTTACAAAACTACCTCCATGCCCCTAGGTAAATTTCGGAGAAGAATCTAATGAGGCCTTTGACCACACGATTAGAGGATGGTTACTGTAGTATTACTGTAGCAAATCATGGATTAATTATGCTCATTAGATTCGTCGCGCAAAGTTGCATTCATCTGTAAAAAGGTTTTACAAATAGACTTCATTTAGTACTCCATGTATGTGAGATTCTCTGCATTTAATGTTGGATGAAAAATTTTTCACCGCCACCTAAACACGGCGTACATGTGTTTCTATAAAACCTGCTGACGAGCAACTCAACCGGTGCCGGAACGCTTCTGCTGCTTTCTCTCCGCTGCCTCGGTCTCGATGGGTGTGTTTGGTTGCTTGCATGTTCTAGCTTGGCTCCTATATGTGAGTCAGGTCCAGCTCAGTCAGGCTGTGTGTATGTAATGAGACACTGCTTGGTTGTCTGTATCTACTTAGCCTGGACGAGAAGAGATTGTGTTTGGTTGCCTGCATGAGGATGTGTTGCATGAGATAAATATGGATAAAATATTACAATATAATATTTGTTTTATGTATATATACTCTTATAACCTTTATTTTATCTTATTATGTCTTAATATTCTTTAATATATATTAATATCTCTTGATATATACTAATTACATGCTAATAACATCGTTAGTTGGACGAGTGCCCTCATCCCACGAAACTGGCTCCACAGAAACGCCCAAAATCCACGTATCTGCAGAGCCAGGCTGAGAGCCCACTCTTGCATCCAACGAGCCAGGCTCAACAAGCAATACAGGCTACCAAACAACACGAGCTTGCATCTGAAGAGCTTGGTTGGGCATATGCAACCAACCAAACACTCCCGATGTCGTCGTCCAGTAACCAACGGAACCCGTCGACCCTCCTCGCCACGAGCATCTCCCTCAAGCCCTCGAGCGCCTCCTCCTCCCCGTCCCTACCGCACCGTGGTGCCATGCCGCCGCCGCCGCCCCAGGGCCGCCCCACGAGCACGCGGTAGGTGTAGACAAACTGCTGTGTGGATCCTTGGGCTAAATTTTAGTCATTGTCACATCAAACATTCGTATGGTAATTATAAGGACTAAACATGGGCTAATTTAAAACTAATTGCAGAAGTCATGGGCTAATTCGCCAGACGAATCTATTTATCCTAATTAATCCATCATTAGCAAATAGTTATTGTAGCACCACTTTGTCAAATCATAGACTAATTAGACTTAATAGATTTGTCACGTGAATTAGCCTTCATCTGTACAATTAGTTTTATAATTAGTCTATATTTAATTAGTTTTATAATTAGTCTATATTTAATTCTCCTAATTAGTATGGAAACATAGACAGGGCTAAACTTTAGCCCGGTCGGATCCAAACGGGGCCTTAGAAACTCTGACCAATGTGGATTGTGGAATTACTCAGATTTGTCACAGAAAAGGTACAGCTAATAAATTTGAAAACTTTGTCTATATTTCAAGTTTCAGGCCCTGTTTAGTTCGTGAAACTTTGAAAACTAGTTTGTAAATTTGTAACTTTGAAACTAAATACCCCCTTCAACTAATTTGCAAAGTTGCAAAAGTATCGCATTGGAAAACGTGCCCTCTCTCTCACGACACGCTTTTCAATACAACTTTTGTAACTTTGAAACTAAACACCCCCTTCTTGCAAAATTTGATACTTTTGCAAACTAATTTCCAAAATTTGCAAAGTTTCACGAACTAAACAAACCCTCAGTGATAAAATTGTGTCATGTACCCATGTGTCGAGCTTTCATAAGACTACTTTATGGCAACATTATTGCTGTTCGTGCAGATGACTTGTACTTTATGGCAACATTATTGCTGTTCGTGCAGATGACTTGTCTCTGTAACCACTGGTTAATTTATGGAAATTTGCATTAACTCCTACGTATAAGAGAATATATCGATGGGCCTATGTACAGGTTTAGACCGCCGGGGAGCGACGGCAAAATTTATATGCCTCATTTCTTACTTAACGATGACCGAAGATAGGAGATCGGCGTTTATGGTGGCTACAAGTGACCTCAATAGAATTTGGACTAGACGGTCTTTAGTACTGATTTTCATGTACTAAAGTTCTTTAAGATATTTTCTTAGATGTTTGTAATAAACAAGACTGTGTGCACTCACGCAGAGGCCAAAAGGCTGTGTGCGTTACTGCAGAGACCGGAATACAATTCTATTTTTTAAAAATGTACAGTACAGGTTTAGAAATTTATGGCATATGCGAGACGGAGGGCGATACGCATGTACGGGGATCCGGCAGTGCAGCCGGCTATCAACTCCTTCATCGCCGGCAAAGCCGCGACGCCTTCACCGGCATCGTGAATCCATTCTATGCACACCACCATGCGTGAGAAGGCGACGGTAAGCCAGTTCTTAACTTCCGAGTGTTCCCGTTCCAACTCTCTCTTGCTTCCGACGCCGGCGACAAGGTTGTCGAGCAGTCGAGGACTCGAGGTAGCCCAGAGTCGTGTTGGCATCCAAGTCACTTGCCACTACCCTGTCGACGCAGTCGGCCAGTGTCATGTCTGCCATGCGCCCGGCGCCTGGGGCGCGGAGCTTCAGGCGGGCGAGCTCGTCGGCGAGGCTGTGCCGCCGAGCTGCCGCGATGGCGGTGCCGGCGCGGGCGACCCTGGCGATGCTGCCGTTGAAGGTAGGGATGGGAATGGGTCGGTCCGGCCCCGGCCTTGGACCTGTCCCCTATGGTCTCAAGGCCAATTTTAAGGGCCACAGGTCGATCCAATTTTGATGTTTAACTATGGCCTCGATGGTCCAATGGGCTGCATGGGTCGACCCAATACATTTTTGACTATACTTATACAAGCACTTTTAGATATATAAGAGATGAAAATTATATTAATAGTATTTTAAAACACAAATTTAAGGTTTTAGGTAGACCCTACTTGACCCATTGGGTCGATAAGTTCTGGCTCTTATGGCCCCTTTTCTATTTGAGGCCGACCCACATGACCCATCGGTCTTGCTTTTTTGGGTCGGACCAACTATCCAATGGGTCGACCCGGCCCATTCGCTAGTTGAAGGAGTCCGCGTACGGGAAGAAGAGAGAAAATATATATATGAAAGGTTTTAAGCTGCCTGGCATGCATTTTGTAAGAGGCGAGGCCAAATACCAAACGCCTGATGACAGCTATTACTATATTCCAGCTAGCACACAAACGCAGGGGGCGTTTCCACATGGAATTAATTAGATTGGTTTCTTACTTCCTTTTTTCTAAAAAGAAGTTAGATTGGTTTTGACTTTACTAATGCTCAAAATTATTATTCTGGTTGACACAGTCAGTGCTTATCGAGCCAAACTTGCCAGCTGCTAAAGGCTAATGGTTAGTGATATACAAGCAGTAATCTACTGATCTTGTCATATGAAGTGATTCGTATCACGAAGAGGAAAAAAAAGTGACGGCAGCACCAGCTTCACCGCGTGCCATCCTCCTTACATACGGTGGGGAAGACGTATACGTGCATCTGGCCACAGCCCCGCTCCCGCTGCGTACGGTGGCGAACCCCATGCGCGCGGCTCCAGCTCAGCGCGGCACCGGCGGCCTCCGGTGCCGAAGGCTCCTCCGACGGCTTGATTTGTGCGGCAGTGACTGCCGACCGTAGATGTGCGGTCGCGGCCTTCTGCTTCCGTGCCGCCGCCGCCTCGCGATGCTCTTGAGGTCTTGCCCATGGTCTGGCTTGGCTGCTTGCAGTGAATCGGAGAAGCTGGGGATGCAGGCGCACGCGTGGTGGAATCTTTGACACCATCTCCGGTTTCTCCTACCAAAACGCGCGCAGCGCAGGGGATGTCATCGCCGGGAGCGGATGCAACAACACGCGTATGAAGCCGTCCTTTCCCTTCGTAACACTAGCAACTGCTGTAGATGAACGAGACGACAGCATCCTTCTCGGTCCTCATTTAATTGATGCCGCATAGAACGTTTTTCTTACGTAAACACAAATACACAGCAGTTGTCTCGTCGCTTTGTACATGCCCTTGTTACTACGCTTCGATTTCAGCCTGTGGGCTTTCTTTTCCATTTCAGCATTTGTTACGTGGTGGTTGTGCTGTCTGCGCTGGGGACCCTGCAAGGAAGATACCGAATCACGGCCCATTTAATCCACTCCTTGACAGGTCATTTCTAAGGATTATATTTGCCTACCACTAATCTACTCTGCTAAATCAGCATACTGTAACGAAGTTGATCATGGTAAGAACCCAGCCCTACTGTTCACTGCCCGACCATACAATACAAAGTCAGCTGGCAAGGGGTGATATTTAGAAGCTGAGGGAGCCCGGATGAAATCTATACATGTGTTTCTATAATTCAATGGTACCTACCACATAGTACTCCGTCGCAGATTGGATAAGGACGGCGCCCCTTGATGAAATGCAAGTTTGCAAGAAATACTCTGCTCATCAGCCGCTGGTGTCGCACAAACCACCCTAAAAAAAGTGAGTTACTGAAAAAAATCAGATCCATACCAGGGCAGTAAGAGAAAGTAGTAGCATAATAAGTTTGATTAGTAATAAACTGAGCTTAAGTGAATCGAACCTGTTTTATTTTGTTCCTGAGCATAAGTTACAGTGTTCCTGACAACAAAAAGTTGGTGCTGAATTCAGAAGAATATGTCTAGTTGTCTACATATTTCTCTTGCTCTTTCACAGTATGGCAATACGATAGTGTGATTAAATAGAGGACTCCTGATGATGGTTCAGGCAATACGATTGCAGCCAGAGTTGCATGAACAAACTTAGCATATGCCAGTAATTGAACAAGAGCTGTGCTAAGGTACACCAGGTTGAGGTAAGACTTTAAAGAGATCACAGCTATCGATTTTTTGAAAAAATGGAATAAATTTAATAATAAAAATACTAAAAACAGAAAGCCTCGCCATTCTCGTGGCCCTGGGCGGCACAGTTGCGAGCCAGGCAGTCCTCCCTTCTGCTTCTTCCCCAAACCGCAAAACCAACTCGTGCTCCGAGGTTCTCGGCCTCCATTTGCTGTTCCTGGGAAATAGGAGATGGATTCGGCGTGCGGAATAAGTTGGTGCTGCGGGCGTCGGTGCGAGTTGGCGGCCTAGAGAGCGCACTGAGGCTGGCCGCCGCGCCTTCCGTCGGGCGTCCCGTAGCGGCTGCGTGCTCGCGTCGCCCTGCTGTGCCGGCCGTCACACAGTCTGCGGCTCTGCTAGGGTGCAAAGCGGCGGCGCGACGAGAGATCACAAGAACACAGTACGGCGACGGAATATACTTGAAACCGTAAACCCGATGGACAGAGGCGACTAGGGCTCTTAACTTGTACTAGTCCCATAAAGTAAACCAAACAACGTGCGCATTCCCGTTGAAAAAAAAGGACATTTGTACTAGTCCCGGACGATTTTTTTATTTTTTAATCTTTTTTAAAATTAACTTGTACCAAACTAAATTTTTAAGAAATAACCCTTTTAATCGCGCCAAACTCTATAGCATAACTTATATTAGAGTCACGCCGCGTGCAATGACGTTGCCACGGTGGAAATATAGCTGACGTGTGAAAACTCGGCCACGCCACAGGCCACATGGAGTGGCGTGACTGAGTCGCGCCATCTCCATTGGCGTGACCGAGCTTGCTGCCCTGTTCGTGTCACTGATGTCAGTGCGGGGAGGCGTCGCCACGCAGAGTCGAAGGTGTCAGATGATTTTTTGCTGAGAGGTAGAAGAAGTAAAGTAGCGGTCTTGTCTCGTCAAGTAGTCACTGTGAACTTGTAGGCTTTTTGACAGAGCTATCAAGTGTACTCGCTGCTGCTTTTTGACAGAGGTAGCACGGCCTGCTCTTGTCTGTTGTTCTTAAATTTAAGGGGGTGTTTAGACGGGTGAAAATGACGAAAAGTTTATGCATTGGATCACGTGTACATAAAGAAGAAATAGACTAACGTAATTTTCATTTTCCAATGCATTAACTTTATGCAAAATAGGAGAAACTAAACACGCCCTATCTATACCGGTCGGCTGTGTCGAGATCCTTGACTAATTGCAGAAGGTCTAAACATAAGTTAAAGTTTAGTTCTTGTCACATCGAATATTCCATGATAATTAAAAGGTCTAAACATAAGCTAATTATAAAACTAATTGCAGAAGTCCTGGGCTAATTCGCGAGATGAATTTATTAAGGCTAATTAATCCATCATTAGCAAATAGTTACTGTAGCACCACTTTGTCAAATTATGGACAAATAGGTTCGTCTCACGAATTAGCCTCCATCTGTGCAATTAGTTTTATAATTAGTCTATATTTAATACTTCTAATTAGCATACAAGCATTCGATGTGACAGGGACTAAAGTTTAACCCCTGTATCAAACACTATTAATATTCAGTTTATCCATTTTCAAAGAACGGCTATGCACAACCTATATTCATTTCAACAAAATTTAGCTTAAAGTTAACGAAACAAAAAGGTTTCTAACGCTAGCATCCTGGGCTATTAAGCATGTTTGCGTCTAGATAAATATTGTACCATCCCCAGTTCATCTATCTTACAAAATCTGAGTATGAGATGTGGACATTTTATACAAATTATTGTCTAGTCCATGGTCAATCAATGTACCGGTCTTCTCTTTGAAAAAGCTGCACAAAAGTGCTATTCCTCTCTTCTTGCAAAAGCTGCACAACACTCTCTCCAAGAACCTGCCCCTACAGAACACGCTCTCCCTCCTTCCCAAAGCTGCACAAAACCTGCAGAACACCCGTATGAGTCGCACCATTACATGTGGCGTGACCAAACCTCACACGTCAGCTTATTTTCCACCGTGGCAATTTAGTCACGCCATTGCATATGGCGTGACTCAGTTATGAGTCACGCCACGAGGCTTGGCGTGACCAAAAGGGTTACTTCTTAAAAATTTAGTTTGGTACGGTTTAATTTTAAAATATTAGTTTAAAAGGATTAAAAAATAAAAAATTCACATGAGGGAAAAAAGGAAATAAAAAATTAAAAAAGATTGCGAGTCTTCTCATGGGAGAAACAAGGAAAAAAAAAAGAACCGGTCACGTACGGTACAAACAACGTACCTTGTCACGTACCCGCAAAAAAAAAGAACGACACAGGCTTCAGCCCATGCCCACATTAGATGGGGAAAATGATTAGATCGGATAAAAAAATCTGGTACAGATCTATTTTTTATAGGAGGTAAGACCTTATCCTAACCGCCAAGATCTACTCAAATGAGCGGCTCATAATGATTTGGGAGTACCGTATACCGTAGCAAAGCCATATCTGCCAATATTTCATAATCCTCTAATAAGAGTGGTTCTGCTTTCTGCTTTAGGATCAAACATGTCATTTATCCTCTCCTGCTCCCATATTTCAAGAATTTCTGATGCTGACGGAATATTTCTGTATGAACTATCACCATAAGAATTCATGGAATTAAGTACTTCATCAACTGCAGATACCTGTGTGCCCCAATTCCCAAGATCACCTTGCCCACGTATGTTTGCCAACCGCGGACCGCTTAATGAAATGTCCCTACTCATGACAGCACCAACACCTAATTGAGGGATATCGCTATCGGAATCAGGGACACCGAGATGTTCATTAGTGCACAGGTTTTTGCAAGTGTCAGTGAGCTGATCCTGTTCTGCCAGATTGCTACCTGAATTTTGTCCTTCATTCTCTAGCAATAAGTGTTCACACTGTTGAGTACTGCTACCATCTGTCAGCAAATACGTGTCCTTCATTGAAGCTGTTGTACATTGCGAGTGCAGTGCTCTTACTAAACTAAGGGCAGGATCAGCATTCGTAGTACCACTAGTACTGAGGTACTTCATAAGGTCCTGGAGAGCATCAACGCTGAATTGATGCACATTTTGCTGCAGTATGTTGGCCCACTCCGCTTCATTCATTTTGATTGAAGCCTCAGTCATAATATTCAATAGCTGCAGAACCCATGCATAGTCGCTTTGAGCAATAGACTGGCATATCAATTCAATAATCAACAGTACATCAGGGATTTCTCCTCTTTCAAGTATTGAGTCGAGCGCATGCTCCAACAAATATGACTGCAAACAAAATCATAAAGAGAATAAATAATTTCTGTTTTAGACACTCTCAGATGTTAGAATAACATGTCTCCTTTCAGTTGAAGTATGCATTATACAGAACTCCGAAGATGATGTCATGACAATATTGATGCCGGTACCAGGGTGGCACTGAACATGACATGTTCCCTTTGATGCACGTTATTTGGTATAAAATTTAGTGCACACAAATCATAACGATCAGATATCAGTACAACTTGAACAGGAACTACATGGAGAACATAGCTTTGCATATGTCAAATGAAATGTAAAGAAAACTTTTGTCATAGAACTATCCACTATAATTCCGTATTTGGTTGGACTGAGTAATTCAATAGGAATTGAAATAGAAATTATGTATTTCAAAAATATTTTAAGATTGTACATAACAGCCATTACCTTTCCAGCTCTGCATGCCTTAATGAGCAACCATGAATATTTGCTTTGATCTAGATGGTGATGAGACAGAGCCATCTCTCTATACACATATTCAAAGTATTCCCACTGCTGGGCAGATGCAGATGCTTCAAGCATAGAGCTGTATGTATATGCATCTGCTGTAAGTGATGAATGCTCCTGGGCATATGTCTGAGAATTTGAGAAACAAGCCTTGGTGGTTTCAAACAAGTCCTTTGCCTTCCCGAACATATCACAGCGTCCATAAACTTTTAACATGACATTTACAGTCCCAATATTTGGTATGCAATAGTCCTTCATTGACTCAAATATTGAAATACATTCATAGATATATCCACCATTAAATGAGGCCAAGATCATTCCAGTAAATGTGTACTCCAGTGGTTTGGTGAGGGGAAGCCGTTTCAACTTCTCAACCTGAAAGGAAACAACAACAACAACAACAAAGCCTTTCAACCTGAAAGAAAAAGAGTAACTTAATAAACACTTCTGTCTAGGTTCCTTACTTTTGTATAAATGAGACCTAGTCTAGTGTCAAAAGCTTGATATGGACATTGCCATAGCAAAATATTCTTATGATAATTCATCAGTAAATAAAAGGGTGCAATAATTGGGATATAATGAAGACAAAATGCCAAACCATATATGAATAACTGTGTTAAAAGATAATTTTAATACCACTAAATAACATGTATCATGAGCGGTTAAAATTTATACTGCATTTTCCTTTAAATTTAAAGCTAAGCATAAAATTTTGTACTGGAAAAGAGCCAGGAGAACTGTTTCCCATAAGATTAGTGACCTTGATAGATAACAAGGTTAGGTATTTCCCTATGAGCAGATATACATTTAAATCAGAGGAATCATATACCAAGTGTTAAAAGTGCAAATAAGTCCCTGTGCAGAAACAACACCAGATTTTATTGTACACGTCCGCCGATCAGTATACTAAAGCTTACAATTAATTATTTAGAAAATGATTAGGCTATCTGTCAGCCTGGCTCCTTAGTTTCCTTCCTTTCTCACACTGGTGGAAGGATCTGATTGTTAGAACAAGCACTGTGTGCGACTATATTTTTACCAAGGAAGTGTCCATGCTCCTGCTGCACACACCTAACTAACACACAGCTAAGAAAGATGGGGAAACTGGATCTTAAAATTGATGTCAAGGCACCAGCACACAATGATTGGAATCTGCGATGGCGAAGTACGAGGGCGATGGAGATACGATTTCCTGTTCTTAAGACTTTTCCTTTGCTATTGTGGTAAAGTCTGGCATATACAGTGGATGCAGAGGCTGGAATACACTGTGGATGAAGAAAACTAGGCCATGTAGGGTAGTACAACAGAAGCTTGATCGCAGGGGCTGTTTGATCTGGTATTCACATTGGAGGGCGAAGATTAAAAAACATTACAATTTTAATGTTAAAATTAGATTTGGATGAAATTTAAGGAAAAAAACTGGAAATCCTTTTAACATTGGAATTACTAGCTATCAAATCTACCCTTAGCCAGACTTCCATATCGACAAAATGTTTGCGACAGTTCATGAAACAAATATTGATGTAGCTCTCAAAGAAAGGAGAGGCATGAAGCATATCTGACAAAAGAATGTATAGCATAATAGTTACAGACCTGTAACATAGCATCTCTCCACCTTCCATTATTGCAGAGACAGCAAGCTAGTTCATAGTAAACACTTGCAGCTCCAACAACTCCTCTTTGTTCCATGTCATTGACTGCTTCAACTGCTTCATTAATTTTACCTTGTTCCCAGAAAGCTCTTACAAGCACTGTTATGCACAAATTATACATGCTATCAATATCTATGTAAAAAAGTTATATCACATTATGCTTACATATAATATTACCTTTGTAAGTTATTGCTCTTGGAGGTACCCCATTTTTCTGCATCTTCTCATATAACTTCTGAACAAAGTCATATTTCTTGGCTTTGAGCATAACCTTCAAATGGCAGCTTTAATAAGTATGATAAGACACCATAACACATGACCATATAACTAAGCTCTAAGAAGAAACACCCTTATATCTGTTCATTTGGGTCAAATATCATACTGGTTGCTTGAATGGACAACATATAGAATTTAGAATATCGGCTAACTGTTCTGAGATGTACCAGGATATGCGATAAAGAGAGGCACATATGAACAAGAAGATAAATAATTCTACATAAAGAGAAACAAAAACAGGATAAGACAAGTGCACATACAATACCACTGCAGAATTTCTAAACCATGTACACGTCTTAAATGGTCTGAAATAAAATATGAAATAAGCCAGATTTTAGACTACTCTAAGTTAGCTTCGATAAAGAGGCAGGCCTATCTAACCCAACGAGTAAACAAGTACAAAACATTGCCACAGTGGATCTATCACAAACTAAAAGGATAAGCAGAATGGTACCAATTTAAAATAAGGTAAATATAAAAACTGTCAAGCTATCCTCTATAAACTCAAACAATGATTTCCAAAGATGCAGCACAGATAACAAGCATGGTACAGTATTTCCGTATTAAAATTGAAGCTTACTTCCATGGCCAAACCAAATGTTGCTCCTGCAGGAGGTAAACCACTGATTCTCATTTGCTGAAATACCCAAAATACCCCTTTCCATTGCTGTGATAGAACACAAGCATTAAGTACCTACAACATCAAGGGACAAGAAAAAATATTACTCTAAATAGAAAATTAGGTAAAAGGAAAGAAACTAAAAGGGCAAGAAGCAATCCTAACCGAATTATAAACAAGCACATCTGGCTCCAAGGAAGGATCCCAATCCTTGCGTCGCGTCTTCATTACTCTCTTTGAGGGCTTCTGTCTCATATACTCAATAATCTTGATTAGCTCCTTCAGAAGACCAGCTCGACCAAGTGTAACAGCAATACTATGGTATGCAGGCATATCAGGGTATATTTGAGCATCTCCCTAATGTAAATTATGAAGCAAAATAAAACACTTAAGCCGTCAGATTTTCTATTGTCTGCAGGCTGGAACAAGTTAACAGAAAAAGGTCTCTACCCGCATGATTGTGAAAACTCGAAGTGCCTCAGTTGCCCTCAGTGATTTCCCAAGAATTGAAAGTAATTTTGTATACACAAACCTAGATATGGGGGAAAAATCATGTAAGTTATGGGAGGCATCAATGTACAAGATCAATTTTTGTCAGATAAGCTACTCACAACGCTGGGATGCAAGATGTGAAAAATGGGAATAATAAAAAAGAAACTATGTGAAAAAGTGGGAATATGAAAATGAAATTACCTGCTTTTCCGATGCCGGTAGCTGTTTTCATTATACACCCACTCAGTAACAGCTAGAGCCTGCCTCCAGTTGCCTCGTGCCTCAAGCCCATCTAGTATCCTTAGTAGATTATCTTCATTATATATGATGTCAGCTTTTTTCATCATTCTTGTAAGCCTCCAATCACGAAAACTTAAGAAATCTTCGTTCAGCCTAATGGGAAAATTTGTTTATTCAACAACGCATAATCATTGTATAAAATCATAAACGATAAACAATTTACTGAACTGAAACCTAACATGAAACAGAGAAAAGAAAACATTGTTTAGTAAAAACATATAGGTTCAATCTCACAAGACCATGTGCAACACTTACTAGATGAAAGATGCTTACTTTATTCAATACCGCATGATCATTTTATAAAATCATAAATAATAAACAATTACTGAACTGCAACCTAACATGAAACAGAGAAAAGAAAAACATTGTTCACTAGAAACATATAGGTTCCATCTCACAAGATCATGTGCAACACTTACTAGATGAAAGACACTACGCAAACAGTATGCTAATGTTTTTCTGGGACCAATTTACTGTCACTACAGAATATAGGATGTATTCATTTTTTATTCTTTAGAAGATTCGATGAAACAATGTATTTTATACTAAGGCAGTGGTAAAAATTGATTTGACTGGGGGAAAGATCTAATGCTATTATTTTCATGTAATCTATCAATATAGTTTAGCATGCATTCTTTGAAACGTTAAGTTAGAACTGACAAATATTACAGGAACCTGAATTTAGTGACAGGAGTATTCCTTTCACATAATTCTTTACTGGTCAATGTCCATTCCTTTCTCCAGTTTTTCACTATGAACATTATGATATTTTTCCTGTCAATCAATTATTTTACAGTCCCACTCCCAGGCATTTATGATTTCAATTCAAGGATTATGTATACAGCCCAACCAATTCTCCCATCTTTCATGTTCATGCCACGTGGACTATGAAAGCAGAGTTTGATCACAGAAAGGCTAACATAGGAAGAGCAGAAAAACCTGCTGACGAGCAACTGTATCCTCATCTCCTCGTCCCCGGCCTCCGCAACCCAACTGGTGCCGGAACGCTTCTGCTGCTTCCTCTCCGCTGCCTCGGTCTCGATTTCGTCGTCCAGTAACCAATGGAACCCGTCGCCCCTCCTCGCCACGAGCATCTCCCTCAGGCCCTCGAGCGCCTCCTCCTCCCCGTCGCCACCGCGCCGTGGTGCCATGCCGCCGCCGCCGTCCCAGGGCCGTCCCACGAGCGCGCGGTACTCCGCGGCGGCCGCACGGAAACGGGTTTCGTCCTCATCCTCCTCCACCACCGCAGGCACCCCATCGCGTGGGTGTAGTGCCGCAGCGGCGGCGGCGGCGGCCGCGGTGTCCTTCCTGGAGCGGCGGAGGGCCTTGAGCGCCTCCTTCTTGCGGAGGGCGTGGAGGATCTTGGGGGTCGGGGAAACGCCCCGGCGGAGGAGGCGGCGGCGGAGCGTCTCGGTGGTTGGGGCGGGGCGCGGCTTGCTACGGCTAGTCGAGGGATTCGGGGTGGGGTTCTGGAGGTGGAGGGAGAGGTGGAAGCGAGGCGGCGGCGGGGAGGAGACAGCCATGGCGCGATGGTATTGCGCGGGAGAGGATAGCACTCGACACTCGGGCAATCAGAGCCACCCGGTTTATCGACATTATTCATTGTACTGTCCGTACAGATTTTGCAGTCCAATTATTTCAGTTTGACTCTAAATTATATAAATTTAAATTAACACTTCTCTACATTTCAAAATGTAGTTCACTTGAAAACTAGGATTCATTCCATCAATCACGCCTTGGACATTGATCAAAATTCGAAGATTTGCACTTTCCTTTCCTCCCTCCTCAATTTGTTTGCTCACTAACCAACCGAATGTTTGCATCCAATCGAGATCTTCAATACTCAATTTGTTTGGTCAAGGTCCCACAGGCCTCGTATTCAGGGGCTAGGGGGGCTCCAGCCCCCCTACGACGAGAAGCTCCATTAAACAAGGGAAGAAGAAAGAGAAGGAAGGAGGAGGAAGAAGAAGAAAGAGCACAAGCTCACAACAGGAAGTAGCTACGACACAGAGGAAAAGTGTCAGATTGGCCGACAAGGCTAAGCTAAACTCGGGCAAAGATAGTATTCAGTTGGCTCAGTGTGTTCTGATCAACAAGTTAGGGGAATTATCACCAAAACCACAACAGAAGACCAATCTGGACTTTGATCATTTTGCACAACACTTGCATCAACCGCTGAATAAACTGAAGATGGAGGCAATCAAGGTACTAGTGGAGCAAGGAAATCAGCCCAAGAACAAGAAGGGGAAGAAGAGCACGGTTGGCCCAGCACCAACCGAGGTGGATGCCCAGGGGACCTAGGAGCTGACAATGGGTTGGTAATCCGTCGCTTAGTCGTCACTTTGGTTAGTCATGTTAGCAACAACTGGTTGGAGAGGAGAATGATGAATCGTTTCAAGAACACGATCGATGTAACACATCTCATGGAACTGGACTTAAAGGGTACAAATTTACTTGGAGCATTGGAGCAATGAGAAGAACAATCCAACCTTAACCAGAATTGATAATTCCAGTGGCTCTAAAAACTGGTACCTGCTTTTTGTGGAACGAAAAAGTGGCATTTCTAATCAAATGGCACCAACGTCAAGTGGCTCCTGTCTATCAAATTTATAACCGTGGGACAAGTCGTTTTTCTAATCAAGGAAGATACTCAGTAGTTTAAGTTGGCAACGAGATCGACATTTACAGATGAAGCATGAGCTCCATAGTTGAGTTTATCTGTTTAGGCTCTGACTAGGCCTCTGCACCTCTGGTTTTCAGAGGGTGGTTATCGAGTGGGAGAGGTCCCACATAGTTGTTCCTTTCTTTCTTTTTGTGTTTTTGAGTGGTTTTTTTGTTTCAAGTGGGAGGAGCCTCACATAGTTGTTTTCTTAGGAGGAAAGGAGCCCTCCAAAGTTGTATTTCTATTGTTGTTGTTTTTCTTTTCCTTCTAATAAAAATTCAGCAAGACTTTTGCCGTCCGTTCAAAAAAAAGATTGGGGAAAAAAGAGGAAGGAGAGAAGAGCCCCTCATAATCTTTAAACCTAAATTCTTCAATGCTCATATTCGTGTCCTCTCGAACCCGCACATGTTTAATGACTCGCGTCCTCTAGAAGCAAGCCATGTTAGTTAATCAATTTTCATGCTTTTTATTCGAGGCTTTCAGTTTTCACCATCGATCTGTTCCCTTTTGAACAACACATGTCCATATATGTATAATTTTATATTGTGCAACATTATTATTAATTTGAAGTAGGTGGTTAGACAATAAACTTTTCTCTGGTGGGCAGTTACACATACCACAGACCACTGTTGTAAACCCTCCTCTAGTGGGTAGTTACATATACCACACGCCATTGTTGTATACCATGTGGGAGAGATGGGTAACCCAACCAAGAGAGGAAAAAACAGAAAGTTACCATGATGAATTGATGAGCTACTTTTTAATCATAGGCCAAACTTTGCTGCAAGAGCCGGACAAAACTTACAAAAATGTTTTATTAAATGAAAAATGAAGAATTTTCATTAAAAATAATAAATAAATAATCATATATGTGCAAAAATTAAAATATAAGAATTACTAAATTCAACAACTAGAACAATAAATTTAACTACCACAACGCAAAAAATATCACAAGATACCGAGTATCACCTCTGGAACAATATAAAAGTTTCCATCCTAAATAAAACTTTTCTACAAATATATATGACTTGTTCCACAAAATTTAACTTTCAAAAATATGTTAGATCCACAAAAAAATTACAAGCACAAAAAAGGTTTTTAGCATGAATTTTTTATAAAATTATATATTGATATAAAATATGATGTTCTAAGAACCAATCAAAATATACTAAATAAGAAAATATATTCAAAGAAAATATATTTTGCTAAAGAATAAATTCTTCTAGGACACCACAAAAATGTTGTAAGCATGAAAAATTATAATAAAAAGAATTTCTTTTAGCACCAAGCAAATAAAAGAAATCCTGTGTGAAGAAAAATTAGAGCGTGTAAAAATGATATAATAAATAGAGTCTTTCTTTGTGCCAGCAAAAAGATCCGAAGAAGTTCTAAGGAACAAAAAGAATTCTTTCAGAAAATAAATTATTCTAAGTACCAAGAAAAGCAACAAAAATTATATTTTTCACTAAACTAATTCTGAAATATGCCAGTAGACAATAAGTTTTCACTAATAAGAACAATACAAATATACCATGGAACAATATATTTTCCTTGCTAGAATGATCCAAAATATTACGGGTTGGTACCTAAAGCAAACTACCTAGAACCTTGATTTTCATATTTTCATAATTAGAATTATTAAATGTGTGCATATTAAGATTTGGCTATATGAAATAAATGTGAGTGGCAAGAATTCTAAAAAGATAAAATTGGATAAATATACCTAGATGCAGATTAGGAGGGGGAAAGGAAATGAAAAGAAAAGAAAAGAAAAGAAAAGAAATGGAATAGGAAATTAAATGAAAGAGTAGAAGAACAAGGAAAAGAAAAGGAAAAAATTTTGCCACAAGGCCTAAGCCTAGTTGCTCCACTATTGGTGTTTGGTTTTTAGGCCCAAACTAGCAAACCACATATCTTGCTCAACAAAGCGGGAGTCCATTGATGTCGACATTTGTAGCAACTTCATTCCAAGGTCCTGACACTTTCAAGTCATGTTGCACCACTGCAATTCTTGGGCCACCTACTTGACCACTGCAATGGTTGGGCCACCTACTTGACTTGTTGTTGCCATCATCTTGGTCAGATTCAACTTCGTCACTAAATTTCTTCGCACTATATCATCTTACACTCTCCATGTAAGCAATGCATATTGTCCATGGCTTCACATGTTCTCACACAGTCCATTGCCATTAAGCTAGACTCAGGTCACTCTACACCATTGCAAGATCAAGTCACTATTTGCCTTCACCATCACATGGCTATCCATCAGTGCCAAGCCACTACTTGCCATTCACAACTACATGATTTCTTGGTGCGAAGCCTCTACTTTCCCTTTACCACCATACGTATTGTATCACTGTATGTCCTCTATTTTCCCGCTGCCACCACATGTTCCAAACTGAGTTTTCACTTGCCCTTCATCACCTGTCCATTGACAGGCGATGGCAAGGATGGAGCATAGTGATGACCAAAGGTGTCCATAGCCCCCCGATCTTGAAAATTCAATGCATCAACACTTAATCCTACCACTTAAATGTGAAAAAATGTTAATCTAGCCCCCTCCCTTATCTCTTGAATTAGACTTGGCCCCTGTCAGTTTTCTTTCAAGCTCCGCCACTGGGCGATGGCCACACCAGTACACACCACATCCATACACCTACATCTCATGAGCCTAGAGACGTATTTCCCAACTCAATCTTAGGTTAGCAAAAGCAACTGAAACATGATATATGAAATACCAAAAGAATCATGCCAGTTCAACAAATATGTTAATCACTCATCACATGGAGTAAACAAGTCGCATCTCAACTAGGTCTCTTTATCTCCCCCTTGACGGGTTTATTGATAACATTAGAGAACAAATAATATGATTTAAAAAAATATAAAAGAATATTACTAAAATGATTAAACAACAAAAGCAAAGAAAGGACCCTCAGTTCCCAAGGAAAGGGTAATGGATAATATACACAACCAAAACGTCACAATTTGACACAAAAAAAGCATAAGCAATCCCAAAAGCTCTTAAATTGTTTCACCACTTGTCATTCACTGTTCAACCATTTCACTTCCTTGACATGGTTCCTCAAGTACACTCTATTTTGTGCTGGTGTGGAGCATATATAGTAATCGGTCTCTTCTAGGTGGAAATGGAAGTATAACAACTAACACTTTTTTGGCTGACCCTTTTAAATCTCGGTCGCACCAGAAGATGCTCTTTAATTACATATAATCTGCTGAGGGAAAATATGAGTTATATATACTACTTTTCCTCATCTCTATGCTTTTTTCTGCCATGCATTATTTGTACTCCCTCCGTCCCAAATAATTAAGTTTACTTATAGTTTTATCCTAAGTCACACTATTCAAAGTTTGAGTTGAGCTATGGAGAAGAATATCAAGACTTATTACACTAATATGTATATAATAAAAACAACACTTCATGACAAGTCTAATGATATTTATTTGGTGTCATAAATATTAGTATATTTTTTATAAACTTGGTTAAAGTTAAAAATATTGGACTTAGAACAAACTCAAAAGGACAATAATTTTGAGACAGAGGGAGTACCTGCATTATTTTCCCAAACTCTACAGCTTAGAAAAGTAATTAACCTGGCGATAGGGTCTCATATGTCTCCATCATTCAAGGTACAACTTTTTTGTTTACTTGTGAATTTTACGCCACACCAAGACCGCCTTCAAAGTTCAAGTAGCTTTGTGTGTGTTTAAAAATGGTGGGTTAAATTAGCATGGTTAATAATAAACACTTGAAACTCAAGTACGTAATATATGTGTTACATATATTTATACGCATATGTTTAAAATAACTTTGTGATGTGTATGAAAATCATGTACTGCAGAAAATTGGTGCAGTTTTCGTGCACTGTAAGGAAATGTTATCATTCGATTAACCTCCAAATATGAAAATCAATATTGTGTGCATGGCGTACCAGTCACTTTGTTCAAAGTTGTACTCGGTGCTTTTTAGTTGTGCATCATGGGTACTGGGTTTTATTTGGATGTCCATTGCATTTTGGAAAAATTCTATATAACCCCCCAAACTATTGAAGGTAGAATACATCACCCCCTAAACTATAAAATCGGATATTTAACCCCCTCAACTATACAATACCGTTTAAATAACCTCCCAAAGCGGTTTTGGAGGTGATTTTTGCCACATGGCAACTGACGTGGATGATGATGTGGCGAAAAAGTCTGCATAGCCCCCCAAACTACCGAATAAGGACTACTTCACCCCTGAACTATAAAATCAGATGTTTAACCCCCTCAAGTATATAATATCATTTAAGTAACCCCCTAAAGGAATTTTAGAAGTGATTTTTTGCACATGGAGATGGGCATGGATGATGATGTGGCAATGGCCCACATGTCAGATACATTCTCTCGCCCTCTCTCTCTCTCTCCATTACGAAGCATCACGTGAGCTCAGGTTAGCCATCCCTAGGCTGTGGCACCCTAGCACATGAGCGAGTTCAAAGGAGTAGACAAAGCATGACATCTGGACTAGACACAATTAACAAAGTGTTGGGTGGCGAGGATGGTAGCAAGGTGGAGTTTGAGCCCAGGCGGTATCAAGCTTCAGCGGCCAATGCTCCCTCCACATCCCTGTGTCGCATGTTTAGCCTCTCGAGTGTAATGGAGAGTGTTAGAAATATTTAGTACATGTGATCAATTAGTTGAAGTTTGTAGTTAATTGTTAACTCTATCATTAGCAGTTACTAATGATGAGACATGTCTGTACAGAGAGGTGCCTATTCGGGAAGGGACATGACCTCCCGAACAGGCATGATCACGCCTCCTCAATCACTATATATATGTAACTACTACTCATTCAACCAATCAATGAAATCATTCTTTGCTTTACAATCCATTCTACTTTTCTACTTTAAACAGAGAGATGGGGAAAGAGAATCAAGATGGCGTGCCTAACATGTAGGCTATTGCCATGTCATCATCTAGATCAGACGCTATGTCAAAAAACACACCTCTAAGCAGGCCTCTTTAGGGTGTATTTAAATAGTATTGTATACTCAAGGGAGTTAAACATCTGATTTTATAATTCAGGGGGTGAAGTATTCCTCATTCGATAGTTTGGGGGGTTATGTAGATGTTCTTGCCACATCAACATCTACGTCAGCCGCCAGGTGGGCAAAACCACCTCTAAAACCGCTCCAGAGGGTTATTTGAATGGTATTGTATAGTTGAGGGGGTTAAACATCCGGTTTTGTAGTTCAGGGGGTGAAATATTCCACCTTCAATAGTTCACGGGTTATATAGACTTTTTTCATTATGTGTTGTTTAATGTTTTATAAGTCAAAGCGGCCATCATACTTTAGGATTTGCAAAATGTATCAATTTATGCGTACATGTACAATATGTTCAAGAAGAAGTTGAGTAGTACTGATTTTGTAACAATGAACATAAGTTAGGCACATACTGTATCTCATCATCATCAGAGCACGGGCTTTGACATGAGCGTACTTTGTTGGTTGGTTATGTTCTTGTGTTAGAATCTACCTAATTGGAAGTTCTTGACTCAGGCCCAAATGCATGCGTGTATTTATAATGGTGAATGTGCGAGCGCGTGTAAACACTACGCTGTGTTTCACAAAAGAAAAGAAAAAGAAAGGATGCGTATATATAGTCTAGCTCATCACTGTAGTATATATACACCAACTACAAGTCTACAATACCCCGTACATATCTTAAAGCACCAGGGCTGTTGTCTAGAAAGGAGATTAGTGCTGGAGAAACAGATAGGAACGTTCAGAATCCACTACAGCATCTCACCTCCCTTTACATTATTTGGTGTCCTCAGTCATCTACACGAGTACACCCAGCGTAGTAGAACCATTCATGTTAGGCGGAAGCAAGTAATTAGACGAAGCTCGCACGCGCCTTAGAATTATCCTGATGGTTCAGATGAAAAGTAGTACCTGAGAAAGGTCAGTTTCAGTAGCAGGTAATTAACTGACGACAGGTAGTAGACCTGTCACTCAGGGTCGTACGAGCCTTCCGTACTTTTCGTCTCGTAGATATGCAAGAGCATTCGCCGTTGAACAAGAAGTGGTCATCTCGCTTACACTGTCAGGACACGCTAGCTCCCTGCAGTTCATCACTGGAGTTGCCAGCACAGAAGCAAACGGGTTTGACCTTTTCGAAGCTGCAACAGAATTCGACGATCCATCGATATTTTATTGGCCATCACAAGACATTTCAGGCACGCCCAAACTGTGGCTGAATGCTTCGCGCCATCGAGTGAAGAAAATTAGCTGGGCAATTCTCTGAAAGCGACCATGGCTTGGCTTCGACGAGCCATGTCAACGCATGCAGTCAGTGATCGATTCAACTACCCACAGCACATCCACTAATATAAATATAGGTGCCCCCAACAGGGCGTATGAGCAAACACAAGCAGCTCACAGTTCCTTAATTGCCTACTACGTGAACGAAGCTAGGCAGCCATGGACGCACAGGCGGCTCTGTGCCAGCCCCTCCTCATCTCCGCCATTGTCATCGTCCTGGTGCACGTCCTAAAGCGCTTCCTAGGGCCCAGCAGGGCGAGGCGCCCGCCGGGCCCGTGGAAGCTGCCGGTGATCGGCAGCATGCACCACCTCGTGAACGTGCTCCCGCACCGCGCCCTCCGGGACCTCGCCGGCGTGCACGGCCCGCTCATGATGCTCCAGCTCGGCCAGACCCCGCTCGTGGTCGTGTCGTCCAGGGAGATGGCCCGCCAGGTGCTCAAGACGCACGACGCCAACTTCGCCACCCGCCCCAAGCTCCTCAGCGGCGAGATCGTGCTCTACCGCTGGGCCGACATCCTCTTCTCGCCCTCCGGCGAGTACTGGCGCAAGCTCCGCCAGCTCTGCGTCGCCGAGGTCCTCAGCCCGAAGCGCGTGCTCACCTTCCGACACATCAGGGAACAGGAGGTCCGCCATGATCCATCATATCCTGCGTTAATACCAGCATTGTTTCATCTGATCTGACTGACACACACGTATACACATCTTTCTTGTAGATGGCGAATCAGGTGGAAAGGATACGAGCGGCCGGGCCATCCACGCCGGTAGACCTCAGCGCCATGTTCTACAGCCTGGCGATCAGCATCGTCTCCCGCGCATCCTTCGGCAACAAGCAGAGGAACGCCGACGAGTACCTGGCGGCGATGAAGACCGGGGTCTCTCTGGCCAGCGGGTTCAAGATCCCCGACCTCTTCCCTACCTGGCGACCCCTGCTCGCCGCGGTGACCGGCATGCGGCGCACCCTGGAGGACGTCCACAGGACGGTGGACTCCACCCTGGAGGGAGTCATCGAGGAGAGGCAACGTGCCCGGGACGAGAAGACGAGGTCCGGCAGAGCCGAAGCCGAGGAGGAGAACGAGAACCTCGTCGACCTCCTCATCGGCCTGCAAGAGAGGGGCTCCTCGGGCTTCCACCTGAACAAGAACAGCATCAAAGCGATCATCTTCGACATGTTCACGGCCGGGACGGGGACGCTGGCGTCGTCCCTGGACTGGGGCATGTCGGAGCTGATGCGGAACGAGAGGGTGATGAGCAAGCTGCAGGGCGAGATCCGGGAGGCGTTCCGGGGCAAGGCGGCCGTGGCGGAGGCCGACATCCAGGCGGCCAGCCTGCCCTACCTGAAGCTTGTGATCAAGGAGACGCTCCGGCTCCACCCGCCGGTGCCGCTCCTGGTGCCCCGGGAGAGCATCGACGCGTGCGAGATCGAGGGCTACAAGATCCCGGCAAGGGCCCGGGTCGTCGTGAATGCGTGGGCGATCGGAAGGGACCCCAAGTACTGGGACGACGCCGACGAGTTCAAGCCGGAGAGGTTCGAGGATAGCACGATGGACTTCGTGGGGAGCAGCTACGAGTACATCCCGTTCGGTGCTGGGCGGAGGATGTGCCCTGGCATCTCCTATGGGCTCCCTGTGCTGGAGATGGCGCTGGTGCAGCTCCTGTACCATTTCGATTGGTCCCTGCAGGAGGGCGTCGATGAGGTCGACATGACAGAGGCGCATGGCCTTGGTGTCCGCCGCAAGTCGCCTCTCCTGCTCTGTGCCGCCCCCTTCGTTCCTGAAACAGGGTCCTAAACTCTGCTAGGTACCTATGTAAGCTAAATGGCATGTACAACATGTTAGTGTGGGTCTACAGCATGTTGCATGGCTTCTTGTGGTTACTCCTGAGTCATGAGCAACTATATGTCTCTATATATAAAAACTTTGCTTATAATGGAGCCAGAAAATGTATTTGGCTAGACTTTTTTTTAAGATAATGGAAATCATTCCGACTTCATAGTGTTAGCACCGGATCTTGATACCGCTACTAATGTGTTTATGGGGCGTGAACGAATGCCACTTTCTCTACAAGTGTATCCGCTATTTATTTAATGTATGGTAGCTCTAGGGCACATGCATGTTTTTGTGCCCCCTTGACCTTCGCTATCCACAGAAGCACTACCGCAAAACACGCGTATGCCGTGCGCCGGCGGCGCACGGCAAACTCTTTGCCGTGCGTTTTTCGCCGTTGCGCACGGCAAAGGCCGCACGGCGATGATTTGCCCGGCAAACGTGGCTTTGCCGTGCGCCTTTTATCGCGCGCACGGCAAACCCCTTTGCCATGAGTTAAAGCGGGCGCACGGCAAACAAAAGCAAAACAAAATAAAAAAAAATCACGGCGAGGGAGAGCCCCTGCTCCGCCCCCCGCCGGGCCCGACCCGCCGCCGCCGCCGCTCCACGGACGCGAGGACCTGCTCCGCTCACTCAACTAAGCCATCACAAAAATTTCTGCATAATCACAACTAAGCCATCACAAAAATCACAGCACACATACAAGGTTCACCAAGATTTCACAAAAATCAACACAAGAATCGTATCATCAATCACAGATTTGACAAAAAATCCCACAAAAATCGCAATCACACAACTCCAACCTCTTTCACCACTACCACGCGCCACTGCGTCGGCAGGGGCCGCGGCCTGTCCACCGCGCGCCCACCGTGCCGGCCTGGCCTCTCCCGCGTGCGCCGGCAG
>CM014278.1:96900731-96934146 GCA_004135705.1 Alloteropsis semialata | reverse complement strand
CACCATGTATATGTTTCGATAATATTTTACCGAGAGATATAAATTGGTTAAGTGTGAATATATAAATGTCGAACTGAGTTAATTAAAAAGGTCAATGAATTTGCTAAAATTGCTTGTCACAAAACATAATAAACGCTCTTATTGCAATGGGATTTTGATTCCGACTCTTGGTTCTGAATCTACGAATTTGTTTTAGCAAAATTGCCATGCACGCACACACGTGAGCTCTCTTTTCTCTTCCTCTGCACATGCATGCACGCACAAATGACAACATTCGCCCTTTTTGTTGTTCTCCCTCTCACTCATGGGCATGCATGCTGACAGGTAATAAACTTTCCAAAAATGGAGCAGCCCTACAAGCTGACTTATTTACGGCCGGCCACAAATTAGCTAGGTCACCTAAAACTACTATTCCCTCCATTTCCAAATTACAATTCGTTTGACTTTTTTTGACCCCAAGTATGACCGCTCGTCTTATTCAAAAAATTTGTGCAAATATAGTCAAATTTAATTCATTTTTTAAAAAAAATTATTAATAAAGAAAGCTACAATGAAATATGTGATATTTTGCACAATTTTTTGAATAAGACGAGCGGTTAAACTTAGTATAAAAAAGTCAAACGAATTAAACTTAGGGTAAAAAAATCAAATGAAGAGATTATTGTGCGGACAATCGGCGATGCAACCGGCAATACAGATTCAAAGCTAATCTGCTCATGTGTGATTTCACGGAGATCAGGGAAAGGGATGAGAGGCGATAGAAAGTTAGGGTTTCCCGTCTACACGTCGACGAGGGAATTCCAGCGTGCTTGCTCGGAGCCACGATTCCCACTCGCGGGAATCGATGGAGCATCTGCAAAGCTTCGTGACACTCCGATTTCCTTCTGGTGGATATCGGGGGATCCAAAGGTGAACCCGACGGAGGAGTCTGAGCAGAACGAAGTGAAGGGTAGGTCACGGCTCGCCGGAATCCGTCCGGAGTCGATGACGAAGACATTCATGGTGAGTGATAGACCGGAAACGGATCCACACCGAATCGGATATGGACCGATCCTAGAGAGAATATGCTGCGATTACGCTTACCACCCAGGTGCGTGGTTCTGGAAGGGGTTCTGGGATCACCACTGTCGAAGACACGCGGCGGCCATCGAGAGGGAGGTCCGACTACCGGCGAAACCCATCGGGTGGGTGACGGAACTTGGGAAGATGATTTCCCCCGACTGAATCAGCTAGCAGCGGATCTGAAATCCTCTTCCCCCGACTGAATCAGCTAGCAGCGGATCTGAAATCCTCTTCTCCACGTTATTTTCCGCCTCTCTTCTCATGCATGGGTAAACCTAAATTCCCAAATCTCTCTAGATTTCTCGGGTACTTTCGCAAATCCAACCACAGAACATATGCGCAAGTCGTGAAATCCAAACTGGATTCGCGTCCAATGGTGTACCCGATGGAAAATCATGGAGGAGGAAGGGAAGATGGATTTGGTTCAGGGCGCCAGGGCCGGGGAGCTGGGCGTACCAACGGCCGCAACAACGTATGGCAGAGAGAAGACTATGGAGGAGGTGGAAGGGGAGGAGAAGGTGCTGGTCGGGGGAGAGGAAGAGGAAGAGGTGGGGATCGCCATGAACAACCTGAGGAAGCTATCGACAACAAAGGCAAAGGTGAGACTGCTTCTGACCAAGCTGAGAAATCCAATCTAGTTCCTGAAACCTTGAATGAGGAGGGGACTACCAACTCGGAGAAGGAAGCTCAGAAGTCAGAGGGGAATCTTGAGTTGGGTGAGGAGAAGTCTAGATAGGGACACAGGGCTGAGATGAGGGAGAGAAGGGATGCTCAAGAATCTAGCAATGCAGCTTCTAGTCGGGAGTTACAGAAGGAGGAGATGGGGAGGGGACAGAACAGGGGTCAATTGGGGAATCAACATGATGGAAATCAAGAGAGAAGGAGGAATGATAATATTGGATGCAATTTCTGTGGGCTAAGGAATCATGCTACTGGAGATTGTCACCATAGGGTGCCTTGTGAAGTGTGTGGGTTCAATAATTATACAACATATGATTGCAAAAAGAAACCGCTCTGGAACCTAGGCCCCGAGTTATGTGCTGCTCAGGGGACCAAAGCTTCTTTTACATTGAGGAGCAAACTGACCAGAAATCCAATAGAGATAAGGCTAGCACTGTAGTAATCTTTGTGCTAAATGGGGAAGCAAATGCCAAGCAAATAGAAGCTGAATTCAAGCATACTGTCAGTGCCAATGTTTGGAAGTGGACAGCTAGAAGGATAGCAGATAACAAATATACTATGAGATTCCCAGACGCCAAAATGGTGCAAGTTTACAGTAACTTCAAGTGTCTTGGGAGGAAAGAGGCTGAAGCCCAGATTATGGTGGAGCCCTGGTCTCCGGCAGTGGGAGCAAAAGGACGTCTGCAGCAAGCCTGGTTCAAAGTCAGGGGAATCCCTTCTGATCAGAAATCTATAAAGACTTTGGCAAAAATTGGTGGACTTGTGGGGAAAACTATGGCGGTGGATGAAAGGACCAGATTTAGAGCGGAGTTTGTGAGACTCAGAATTGCTTACAGAGATATTTATCAAGTCCCACCATCTGTTGAAAGCTCTTTAGGCATGTTAATCTATGATTTCTTCTTTGAATTGGATGATGCAGAGAACATCAAGACTGATAAAATTGAAGGCTGGCGTAAAGATCAATGATCCTCAGCCTAGCCTCAAAAAAATGAGGACAGATGAGCATAGAACCAGATCTACTCAGGAACAGAATGAAGGAGGTGGTGACAGAGGCACCCCTATCAATGATGTTAGTATGACATCCTGGCCCAAGGCTTAATAGGATTGATAGAATACTCATACCAACAAGTTGCAACTTCTTTTCCGGGAGCTCATCTCGAAAGAACTCTGAGGTTAAGCGTGCTTGGCTTGGAGCAATTTTGGGATGGGTGACCGACCGGGAAGTCCTTCCCGGGTGCGCATGAGTGAGGACAAAGTGCGCAGAAAAGACTCGTGTTGGTCTGTGAGGGCATTCTCGAGGTCCTAGAGAGCTACCAGGCGTAAGCGGGCCTGGATCCGGAGGGTCGGGACGTTACAATTGGTATCAGAGCCGACTCTCGCGGTTTCACGGGCGCGTGGGGTCGCAGTTGCGCAGGCATGGTGCGCATGGCTGGTGTGAGCCCAGAGTGGTCACACAGCATGGCACATACGCTGGCACTGGGCACACGGACGTGGCCAAGAGAGGACGTTCCTGGCTTGGGGTTGACCGACGAGGACGTCGGTCTTCTAAGAGGGGGAAGATGTGACATCCTGACCCAAGGCTTAATAGGATTGATAGAATACTCATACCAACAAGTTGCAACTTCTTTTCTGGGAGCTCATCTCGAAAGAACTCCGAGGTTAAGCGTGCTTGGCTTGGAGCAATTTCGGGATGGGTGACCGACCGGGAAGTCCTTCTCGGGTGCGCATGAGTGAGGACAAAGTGCGCAGAAAAGACTCGTGTTGGTCTGTGAGGGCATTCTCGAGGTCCTAGAGAGCTGCCAGACGTAAGCGGGCCCGGATCCGGGGGGTCAGGACGTTACAGTTAGACAAGTCCATAACTTCCAGTCTTTCTCTGCTCCTAGTAAGGTGGATATGACTAAAAAGGGGGGAGGTGGTGAGATGGAGACAGCCAAGATGGGAAAGGAGAAACCTTCAAAGGTAACTGAGGAAGAGTTCTATGAATCATCTGATAGTGAGGATTTTGGAGTGCAAGTGGCAAGAATGCAAGATAAATATAAAGGTGGAGAATCTTCTCAGAACAGGGACAATGCTTGGTTGATGCATTGTGATGAACAAGCACTTAGGATTGATATGAAGGAAGATGTGTTAAGCAAGAAAAGAATTCTGGTGGAAAAGTCTGCTGAACGGATTGCAGATCTCCTGACAAATAATTCTCCACAAGAAAATCTTGAGGATTTCAGGAAGGCAATTAATGAGACTCAGGCAAAATCCACTGGGGTGAAGGGAGGTGCTGGTATAAATGTTGATAACTCTCAAGTGGCTGGAAAGGGTGACAATGAAAAAAGAGAGGAAAGAAGAAGGTGTGCAAGATTCCAGAAGGACATCATGCTGACAACCGAAGACAAGAGCCATATCATGAGCAAGAAGAGGAATTTTGAAGGTACTAACCTCAATCTCACCAATGCATTCTCTATTTTGGAAAATGATAAAATTGTTGAAATCTCTGGTGATATGGGTATTTCCTTAGATAACACAAACTTTTCTACTATTGACCTTATTAAAGATCTAGAAATAGCGAGACATGCTTTAAAGGACAAACACCTGAATGTGAAAAATCTGGATAATATTGTGCCAGAGGTGTGGGATATGGGTACCCCTGGGCCCACTACCGACTGGGTAGCCAGTCGGCCTGGTCCCACGTCTGACAAGGATGTGGGCCGACCCCAGGCTGGCCCACGAGGATCCCTGACTTGATGGATAAGATTGGAGAAGACTTAGCCCGCAAGGCATTCGACGATTCGTCCAGATCCCGCCTTGAGATCACAGAGATTATATTGTAACCAACTTGGATTAGTTTCCTGATTTGAGCTGGACCATAATTAGAGATAACCGACTTGTAAACCCTAGGCCGTCAGCCTATATAAGGCGGCCTAGGTTGACCCCAACAGGGACATCTCATTCCCGCCCATTGTAACCACAAACTCGTCGTTGTTCTCCGAAACCTCGCCGAGCAGATCAATACAAGACCCCGAGCACAGGACGTAGGGTATTATACCTCCGGGTAGCCCGAACCTGTATAATCCCTGTGTCCCTGTGTTACCTCGAGCTCCCTAGTCCAGCGATCTCCCTTTGCCTACAAATCAACCATCTGGGTACCCCCGGGTGGACTGCCGGTCAATAACTCCGACAGTTGGCGCGCCAGGTAGGGGTGATCGCCGGGCAATAAAGCTAGCTCGATGGCAGATCGTCGCTCCGTCATCTTCCCCGACTCCATCAAGAACTGCGCCATGCATCTGGAGGGTATCAGCTTTTTCGCTGAGACTCACTCCGCCACCACCGCCGCCTCCGACTCCACCATGACGCCCGACGCTCCCACGCCGACCAGCTCCGCGCTGACTTCATCACCGATCTCCTCGTCAATCATCGCCCCGCTCCAGCAGCGGCTCGATGAGATCTCCATCAGCGATCAGGCTCCGGGCCTGGCCACTCGCCGAAGAATCTCTCCCCCGGATGAGCTTCTCGCCGGGTTGGATCGTGTCCAGGACACAATCGCCGAGTGCATCTCCGTGTCGGAGGAGGCCCTGCGCCGACCCCGCAAAGCGCTCCCGCTTGGGTTTCGCAACGCATCGTCGATCTACTCGGCCCAGGTCCAAGAAGACATGTCTCAGATCCAATCTGAGATCCCACCCCAGCCCGTCCAGTCTCCGGATTGCGGCGAGTTCCAGGTCGCCACCAGCGTGCTCTTGCCGGCCCCGGCCGACTCGAGCAACGACTCAAGCTACACCACGCCTCCGGGGCGTGAAGTCTTCGTTTCCGAGGATTCCGTAACTCGGGACGGAGAAACCGACTTGGCCAGAGATCGCCGACAAGAGCGAAACCAAGGCCGAGCCCGACGGCGCGCCGAAGAAGCCGCCCTGCCCCCGGCAGCGGTCGGCAACGTCGCACCTGCTGCAGTTCCTGGAGATCCAGCAGCCGTCCCACTGCCGGTGCACCTGCAGCCGCCGTACCAGCTGGAGAGATCCCCCTGGGGCTCCACAACGACGGCAATCCCCACCTCGGGTCCCCACGGAGTCGCGCCCAGAACCTCGATGGTGCATTCGCCCGGGTACCGTTCCGCACGCCCCAGGCCAATGTCGCCGCCGCTTTCGCCGAACTGGGTCACATGCCCAACACCCCAGAGGTGCAGAGAGCCCGAGCTCAGTTGGAGGCAGCACAGGAGCAGATTGAGCGATCGTATCGCGCCAGATCCTGGTCTGGGCGATCAAACTCGACTCGTTCGGCAAGTCGCCGCTCTGCTCATAGCAGATCGGATCGGGATCATCCTAACCAGAGGAACCCCCCACTACCCGTCGTAGAAGAAGAGGTGGCCCAGAACCACCACGAAGATGAAGAAGAGGAACGGCGTAACCCGTGCAACGCGGACCAGCGCCGCGAACGCTACCAGGAGCAGCGCGAACGGCGCCAACGACATCACCAACCTGACGATCTCCGCGATCGTGTTAGGGCATGCGCTCGCGACACCCGCGCCGACCTCGATGCCCGTCACCAAGAATGGGACGCGGCCGAGCTTGAACGTCGCGAGCGATACGACCGAGAATTCGGCCGACCCGACCGCCAGCCGGTTGGTGAGGCAGGTGACGACTCGGCAGAGGAGAACGAGCGCCGTGTTGTTCACGAGCTTATAGAGCGTGAACAGTACGACGCAAGATACGGCCCCCCGCGGGACGACCGCCGCCATGGGCGCGGTGATCCTCGGCCCCGAGCCGACCAGATCCGACCACCCCGCCGCGACTACCACAACGAAGATGAAGACGACTTTGACGGCTTCGCCGTCTTCTCCGCCCGACTCCGTGCCATCCGTTGGCCCGAGTCCTTCAAGCCAGCACTAGTGGAGAAGTTTGATGGTCGATCCGACCCCAAGCTTTGGCTCAAGACGTACCACACGGCGGTCAAAGCCTCCCACGGGACCAACGACCAAGCCGCCGCATACTTCCCCGTGATGCTGGGCAAGGAAGCGCTCTTATGGCTTGAGAGTGTTCCCCGGAACACCATCGACAGTTGGACAGACCTCTGCCATGCTTTCACCAAGAATTACCAGGCGAGCTATACTCGGCTAGGCACCAGATTCGATCTGGACAACATCAAGCAGAAGAAGGGTGAGAGTCTCCGAGACTACTCCGACCGTTTCTTCGACAACCGGAACAAGATCGCCGAGGTCGAGGACCGGGATGTCATTGACGCGTTCCGGCGCGGTCTTATCGACAACCAGCTGTTCCGTACGCTGTTCAAAACCAACCTTGTCACGGTCTCTGACCTGATGGAGGTGGTCAACCTAGAGGTTCGGGCCGATCAAGCTGAGCAAGCCCAGTTCAAGAACAAACAGAAGCGCCCGGAAGATGATGACTGGATTGAAAGCTCGAAGCGCCACGAGCCGTTACGTGGGCGCAAGGCAGGCCCCGAGCCCCATGTAGCCCTAGCAGAAGAAGAAGGCCGGCCGGAACCCAGGTTCCTGGCCGAAGAGTTTCACGACACGCTGAATTATCAGTGCCCCGTCCACAAGGACGCGAAACACAATCTCCATGATTGTCATGCGCTACTCAAAGAACTTGGCGCCCTGCCACCAACCAAGAAGCAGCGCTACAACATCAACGGTGGTCGTTACAACTACTACCGCCGTGACGGCTACAACGCTGACCGGCGGGACGACTATCGCCGCAGAGAAGACCGCGACCGCCGCGACGATTACCGCCGTGGCGAGCGCGACCGCGATGCTCCGGCTCGCCGGGATGATCAACGCCACCATGACGAGGAACGGCAACTGCCACCACCACCGGAGGCGCCCAGACGCGACGCCAACGGCGAATTCCAGCGCGCGGACCGCCAGGTCAACATCATCATCGGGGGGGCCCGGCGCCTTCCCAGATCGGCGCAAGGAAAAGCACCACAAGCGGGAAGTGACGATGGTTTCCACCAAGCCGGTAGAATACCTCCAGTGGTCAGAGATGCCCATCGCCTTCAGCCGTGCCGACCACTGGGTTCATCTCCCCGAGCCGGGATCCTACCCACTCGTCGTCGCCCCCGTCGTGGATAGGGTCCTCCTCTCCAAGGTCTTGATTGACGGCGGGAGCGCCCTCAACATCATCTTCACCAGCACCCTCAGCATGGGGTTCGACTACAGCAGGCTCCTGAGCGCTGAAGATCCGTTCTTTGGCATTGTGCCAGGAAAAGCTTCCTACCCGATAGGAAGAGTCGCCTTACCAGTCACGTTTGGCACTGCCAACAACTACCGCACGGAGTTCCTGTACTTCGAGGTAGCCGACTTCAAGAGTTCCTACCACGCCATCTTTGGCAGGCCCATGTTGGCCCGGTTCATGGCAATTCCGAACCACACCTACCTGGTTCTGAAGATGCCGGCGCCCAACGGCATCCTCTCCATCCGTGGAGACATCAAGACTTCCTTCGAGTGCGACGGGGAGGCCATCAAGATAGCCGAGTTGTCTCATCAACTCGGCAACGCTACCCTGCTGGCAGAAGAAGCCTCTAAGGCAGCCACCGGAGAGCCTGTACTCCCGGAGCAGAAGCAGCAGCCCACCGCGCTGGCACCTGCAGACGCCCCCAAAGCAATAAGCTTGGGGCTCGACGACCCATCCAAGACGGCCCTCATAGGGCCAGGGCTCACTCCAAAATAGGAAGACGCGCTCACCTCCTTCCTTCGGGACAACTGGGACATCTTCGCATGGAAGCCATCAGACATGCCGGGTGTTCCGAGGGAGAAGGCTGAGCACTCCTTGGAATTGAGCAAAACTGCAAAGCCTGCCAAACAGAAGCTACGCCGATTCGCTCAAGATCGCAAGGAGGCCATTATGGTAGAACTGAATAAGCTCCTAGCTGCCAGTTTCATTAGAGAATGCAAACACCCAGAGTGGCTTGCAAATCCTGTACTTGTAAAGAAGCAATCCGGTGAATGGAGAATGTGCATTGATTACACGGATCTCAACCGCTACTGCCCTAAAGACCCCTTCCCTCTCCCGCGAATTGATCAAGTCGTCGACTCTACGTCCGGTTGCGTGCTCCTGTGCTTTCTCGACTGCTACTCGGGTTATCACCAGATAGCCCTGAAGACGTCCGACCAGGACAAGACAGCGTTCATCACCCCGCACGGCATCTATTGCTACAAGACGATGACGTTTGGGTTGAAGAACGCCGGTGCCACGTACCAGAAGGCCATCCAAGGTTGCTTGCAGAGCCAGATCGGCCGCAACATGGAGGCTTACGTGGATGACGTCATTATCAAGACGTACGATGCTGATTCCCTAATCACCGACCTCCAAGAAACCTTCAACAACTTGCGCCGCTTCAGATGGAAGCTTAACCCCACGAAGTGCGTATTCGGGGTGCCGTCAGGAAAGCTCCTGGGCTTCCTGGTCAGCCAACGCGGCATTGAGGCAAATCCAGTCAAGCTGGACGCCATACGCAACCTCAAGGAACCAACGTGCAAGAAACACATCATGAAGCTCACTGGGATGATGGCGGCCCTGAGCCGGTTCATCAGCAAGCT
Source organism: Alloteropsis semialata (assembly GCA_004135705.1). NCBI lineage: Eukaryota > Viridiplantae > Streptophyta > Magnoliopsida > Poales > Poaceae > Alloteropsis > Alloteropsis semialata. The sequence goes on along the minus strand of CM014278.1, from coordinate 96,924,863 downwards.
CGGCGAGAAGGGACTTCCGTTCTTCAAGATCCTCAAGAAGGCGGACAAGTTCGAATGGACCCCTGAGGCGGGCAAGGCCCTGGCCGACCTCAAGGAGTTCCTAGTTACACCCCCGGTACTCACGGGTCCGACCCCCGGGGAAGAGTTCTTGCTATACATCTCGGCTACCACTCATGTGGTCAGCACAGCCCTGGTCGTCGAGCGGCCAGAAGAAGGCCACCCATACAAGGTCCAGCGCCCTGTATATTTCGTCAGCGAAGTACTCAGCGAGTCCAAGATCCGGTACCCCCATCCTCAGAAGCTGCTCTACGCGCTCCTGATCACTGCCAGGAAGCTACGCCATTATTTCCAGGCACATGTCATTCGAGTCATCTCAAATTTTCCCCTCGGAGCCATCCTCCACAACAGGGATGCCAACGGCCGCATAGTCAAGTGGTCCGTTGAGCTCGGCAAGCACACCATAAACTTCGAGCCACGGGAGGCCATCAAGTCCCAAATATTGGCCGACTTCGTGGCCGAATGGACGGAAACTGTCACACCCGGATTTACGAGGGAATCCGAATGCTACTATATGTGTACCCAGGAAGTCTTTACACACATATAGCTCAGAAATGAATATCAAAGAAAGGAAAACAGTGCTCGATAACATAAACAGAAACAAGTCTTTACATCACAGGCATTACATTTATTAACGAGTTTATCAAAGTAGCGGAAGCCTGATGTAATCTAACTCCAAGACATCTCCACAGGGACTCTGACTGGGGGAATGCACTGCCTAGAAGTCCGGGAACTCCTCGGGGAAGACAAAAGCATCCACAGGCGGCTCATCTGAGTACCCATCCGGGATTTTGTTGATATGAAGCAAGTGTAAGTAATCCATCTTACTTAGCAAGCATAACATGATTAAATGAGGCTCAAAAGGCTAGACAAGGTTTAAACTGCGGTTAGCATTTTTAGTTGGTTGATTTTAAAATTAACCTGAATTACTACAATTATATGACAACCCCGGTTGTAACCCACGTTATAAAAAAATGTGAAGTATAATTAATGAACAACATCATATTAAACCATTTATCCGAAAAACAAGGTACCCCGAGTCAAAAAGGATCCAGGCTGCTCTTAACCGTGAGCACGGCTGTTATAACAGTTTTACACTCTGCAGAGGTTGTACACTTTCACCACCGGTCGTGATCCCCCTTGCCTTGGGCACGCACTCCCTTCACACCACGTGAAATGAGTACAGGGTTTCACTATGAGACCTTTCAAAAGACACCCTAGCAAGCTAGTGGCCGCTACGGTTTCCTGACAGGCGCATGGACCCCTCCAGGCTCCAGCCAAAACATCACACAAATCATCACACACAAACCCCAACGAGAACTAACCAAGGTCCACACTTAAACCTGGCAGCCCACTTGCGCCTTTCGGTAACCACTAGACAAGGTAGAGCCGTACAGTTTACTTAGTCAAGACCAGAGCCATGTGATTCCTGTGGTTGTACGGTTTTTCTGGGTTGCCGCTTTAAGAACGGGACCTTAAAAAGAGACGCTTAGAGCAATCCAAACACATGCTCAAGCTCCCTAAACCAAGTTGCTAAAAAGCATATTTTAATAAGGTTCCAAGTATACCATTAGTCAGGATTATTATTTCATAACGAACATTAGCGTTGGAGCAAGCTAAGCACAACTAACATATCTACCCATATGCAAAACCCAGGGTAAACAAGGAATATAGGATAAACAAGTCTAGTCATCCTTAGGGTTTATCAAAATTAGACACATGCATGCATGAATGAATAAAGTGATTATAAGGTGAATAGGTATCAAGGATGAATCATGTTACACTTGCCTTCCTCAAAGTATTGCTGCTGATCTTGGTCTTCAAATTCTTGATCGTAGCCGGCCTCAAATTGCTCGCACTCTAAACACGCATTCCATCACCACACATACATCCATCACAAGCCAGTACATGCAAACAAATATGATTCTATTAGAACAGTACACCATACAGCATAAACAGAAGCAAAAAAAGGATATAAAACTAATCTATGCATTTCTTCGAACACAACAACGCGAAAATCACTCTAATCGGATCTACGGTGATTAAACTACACTAAAAACAAGACGAAGGTCTAAGCTGCGATAAACCGAGGACCTAAATGTTATTAACCCTAGACTTTAAGGGGTAGCAGGGATGTTTTGCTGAACTGTAAGGTGGATGGCGGGTTTATTAGGGAAAAACGCAGGGTCTCTTTAACATAACGCGAAGGGGTATCTGCTGTACTATTCTTGGCCCTTGGATCGAAGATGGACGGTTGGAGGGGATCTGTTCGGCCTGCAGGAAGGGGGCGCCGTTCCTCGGCCTTTTCTCGCGAGCAGAAGGGCGGCACTCGCCCAGAACGCCGTTCTGGTCACCGTCGTTGAGGGGGCCATGAGCTACGGTGCACGGATTTCTGCGATGAGCGGCAAAACGGAGAGAGAACGGCGACACGAACTCATCTTGGCGACCAATTTTGGGCAAGGGCGCAAGGGAGGGGCGGCTAGACCTGAACACGCCCGTGGAGATGGGGCTGTGGCCTCGGCGTCGCTGCTGTTCGGCGCCGGGGCGATGTCATCGTGTTCCTGCAGACGATATGGAGTGGTTAGGGTGAGGGAGGGCTCGACAACGGCCATACAGAGGCAACATCGGCGGCAGCAATCTTTTACATTCGTTGCTCAGATGCTGGCGATGGAATACTGGGGCAAAGGAATTGGAGTGCAAGGAACGGAAAGGAGGCCAGAAGGGAACTCGCCCGGAGTTTTGTAGGAGAGGAGAGGGACTGGTGGCTGGGAATTTGAAGAGAGGGGCAGCAGTTTGCCGATGGCATTTACTCACCATTGATGAGGAATAAAGCTGGGAGTTTCATTTGAGAGAGGAGGAAAGGAAGGGGCACATCAATTCGGGAGAAGGGAAGGAGATGGGGTCGGCCCTTCTGTCCTGGCGACACACAGAGAGAGGGGGCGACGGGGGAGCAAGGGGCGATGGCGATTTCTGGTTTTTACGAAGAGACAGCGAGGGGAGAAGGGGCGAAGGGAGGGGCGACCGTGCCTCTGGTGCAACCCAGAGAAAGGGGGAAGGGCGACGCAGGGAAAAGGGGTGAGGGGCGACGACGCCTGGTTGCCTACGTGCGTGATGGGTGAGGGGAGAGCATGCGTGGTTTTTGCGTGAGGGAGAGGGGCCAGCTTGGGTTGGGCCAAGAGAGAAAGGAAGGAGAGAATTAGGGGGGCCGGCTGGCTTTGGTTTGGGCCTGGGGAAGACAGAAACGATGGTGACAAAGATGGAGTCGGGCTGGGCTTAGACCTAGGGTAGGTTTCTGGGTTTGGGCTTCAGAAATAAAAGAGGGAGCATGGTCGGGTTTTGGGTTTAGGGTTGGACTCGGGAAAGAAAGAAAAGAGAAAAGAAAACCGGGTCGGGTTTGGACTCTAGGGCTTAGCACAAAAAATACTCAGACAAGAAAACAATGCATCGGCATGAAATGCACAGAACAAGTTTCTAAACTTACAGTTGATTTTAATTACAAAAAGGTTTTATATTTACCTAAATTTGTGAATGCACACACAAGAACTTAGCAATTTAATTACTATATTAGAAATAAATTTTTTAGGGTGTTACAGAAACCCAGACGCCGACCCCCGCGGAACGACCGACACACTGAAATATGTACTTTGATGGCGCCCTCAACCTTGAGGGAGCCGGCGCAGGAGTGCTGTTCATCTCCCCGGAGGGGCAGCACCTGAAATACGTTCTTCAGATACACTACCAGGCCACCAACAACGGGGCCGAGTACGAGGCCCTTATCCACGGTCTCCGGATCGCAGTGTCGCTAGGCATCAAACGGCTAATGTGCTATGGCGACTCCAAGCTTGTCGTCGAACAAGTCAACAAGAATTGGGACACAACCAAGGAAACCATGAGCGCGTACGCAGAGGTACGCAAACTCGAAGCCCACTTCTATGGGCTCGAGTTCCACCATGTCCTCCAGGAAGACAATGTCGCCGCCGATGTTTTATCCAAGCTAGGATTCACCAGAGCCCAGGTCCCAGTCGGCGTCTTTGTCCAAGACCTGCGCACCCCGTCCATCAAGATGCTTGAGGACGGCAGCCCCGTGCCCGACTCGGAGCCACCCCCGGGTGGCCCGCCGACCAGTGAAGTTCTCGTGGTGGAAGCAGACTGGCGCGCCCCCTTTATCGCTTTCCTCACAGAGAACTGGTCACCGGGTACGAAGGAAGAAATCGAGAAGTTAACTCGGCGAGCGACAAATTACGTCGTTATCGGCGACGCCCTGTACAGAAAGGCCGCCTCCACAGGCATACTCATGAAATGTGTCCTCCGCGATGAAGGTATCACCCTCCTGCAAGATATCCACTCGGGCACTTGCAGCAATCACGCGGCAGCCGGCACCCTAGTCTGCAAGGCTTACAGGGCAGGGTTCTACTGGCCAACAGCCCTATCTGACGCAAAAGAGTTGGTGCGCTGCTACACCGGCTGCCAGTTCTTCCAGAAACAAAAGCACCTGCCGGCTCAGGCGCTAAGGACCATCCCCCATCTTGGCCATTCGCCATATGGGGACTCGACAACGTCGGGCCCTTCAAAACCGCTCCGGGCGGATTCAAGCACATCTTGGTGGCGGTTGATAAGTTCACCAAGTGGATCGAATATAAGGTTGTGACCGACACCAAGTCGGCCAAAGCAGCCAGGTTCATCCAAGAGCTTACCCACCGGTTTGGGGTCCCAAACCGCATCGTGACTGACCTTGGCTCTGAGTTCACAGGCCACGAGTTCTGGGACTTCTGCCAGGACAGTTGCATCGACGTCTACTACTCCTCCACGGCGCACCCCAGGTGCAATGGCCAGGTTGAGCGGGCTAATGGTATGGTCTAGGACTCGCTCAAGAAAGCCATGTATGACGAACTCAACAAGCACCCTGGCCGGTGGGCCAAAGAGGTTCCTCATGTCATGTGGGGTCTACGCACCCAGAAGAGCAGAGCAACGGGATACACTCCCTTCTTCCTGGTGTATGGCTCCGAAGCCGTCCTTCCAGCCGACATCGCCCATGGTGCTCCGCGCATCCAGCACTACGAGGAAGGTGAAGCAGAAATCGGCCGCCAGGTCGACATTGATTGCCTAGAAGAACATCGACTCGCTGCACTGGTCAGGCTCGCAAGACACGAGCAGTAGATACGGCGCTACCACGACCAAAACATCCGGGAACGCTCCCTCAACGTTGGCGACTTGGCCCTGCGCCGAGTCATGTCCACCAAAGACAAGCACAAGCTATCGGCCCCCTGGGAGGGCCCCTTCATCGTCAAAGAAGTTGTTTCGCCGGGAACATATAGCCTCTAGTGGGCTAACGGCGACCCCGTCCCGAACGTGTGGAACATCGAGCACCTCGTCAAGTTCTATCCGTAGAATTTAACAAAGCTATGTATCCTTTGTCTTATATCAATAAAAGTATCTTTGCCTCATTTTATGGCTTGTTATCAACCCCTTACCCGGCACCCATGCTGATGCTCGGGGACTGGACCCGACCCAGAATATGTTTCCTTCATCACGATACCTGGGGGAGTACCCGTTCACTCCGACTCCCGATTCCTTGCCTAACCCTATGTTCCCCCCGGCGACTACTGAGCTACCCCGGCTGGTCCGAGTCCCCAACTGTGAAACCCCGAGTTCCGCGCTCAACCTGCGCGCCCCCTACACATAAGCCTCCCCGCTGAGCAGTGTAGCAGGGTAAGCCGTCCTCTCTGTGAGCAGTGGTCAGCAGGTCAAAAAGGGTGCTTAAATGGCACAAGGCAGTGGCCAGTCAGGTGACGCAAAGTACTAGTCGGCAGGGAAAAGGGTCCAACAGAACACTAGTGCTCATTAACACTTCAAATAAATCTGGAATTTTATATATATCCGAACACTACAGAGTTTACATATATAATTATTATTACAGGCCCAGCTCCGTCGCTACAGTCTCGGCCAGAGGGGCACACTCCTCGACTAACCCGTCGAACTCTTCATCGGCAAGTTCTATGGGAATGCCATCGGCGATTGGAGCCAGCTCCTGCGTCGGGAAGTGTATTCTGAATAGCGCTAGTATCCGACTCCCGAAGCCAATTGCAGTCTGCTGCATCAACTGGGCTGCGCGGTTCGGACCGGCCCTGAGCCGCTCGACCAACGTCAACGTCGTCGGGCCTGACTCGGCGGGCACCAACGAATTGGCGTTGAACTCGGCCGCCTGCTTCAGCTCCATCAGCTCCGTCCGCAGCCCTGTAAAGGAATGCACATAAGCACTTCGACTTCCTAAAAGCTCCAGAAGACTCGGCAAGGGAAACTTACCATGCATGGCTTGGTCATGCGCGTCCTTCAGGACCTGATTGGCCTCCTTCAGGTGCTCGGACTCGGTCGCCAGGCGAAGATTGGCTGCTTTCAGCCCCCGCACCTCCTCCTCGAGCTTATGCTTGGCCTTGGCCAGCTCGTCTTCAAGCTTTTTTCTGGCCCCGGCCAGCTCGTCGACCTTCCCTTGAAGGGTGGCTTCCCTTTTCCTCGCCTCTACAAAGAAACCCCCATGAGCACAGGCTGCTTGGAAAGATGCATCAGCAAGCAAAAGCACAAAGAACTTACCCTCGGTGAGAACACCCATGTCTTTCAAGAGGTCCTCATTGGTCTTTTGCAGATCGGCGAGCTCCCGCTCCCTCCGCATCTGGTACTCCTTGGCGACTTCAGCTTCACGGACCCGCTCCGTGTGGATTTGCGCCAAGGTTCGGCGGTCCTCCAGGGCCTGCCGCCTGAAGTCAAGATCCCTCGCTGCCCGTGCCATGAAACCCTGTCATACAACACGTTAGTTCCCGGGTCAACCCACGCTTCACATTTACAACAAGGTACCGGAAAGACATACCTGCACAACACGGTTCAGGACGCCGGCTACGTTCTGCAGATTCCGGAGCTCGCTCGCTTGGTCGGCGAGATCAAGTTCCATCCGCTGCTCCAGAGTCAGCTCTGGCGCCTGCGGCCCGCCCCCGTGCTCGGCTGTGATTGCTTCCACCTGGGGAGGCACGTGGACACCAGGGTCGACATCCAGGTCCTCCCCAAGGAGCCAGTGGTCATCATCTTCAAGTGGAGGAGGACTCCTAGCCGGCTCTATCACCGTGCGGCCCTCTGGGGCCTCTTCCTCGAGAGGTACCGCGGATGCTTCGGCCTGAAGATCCTCTACCGGGTCGCCCGTCCCTGCGACGCATGGAGGGCTCGGCGGGTGTGGCGGCCCTGACATGCCAGCCGGCACCTGCTCCAGCACGACCAAGGCTGTGCTGGACCCTGACCCGCCTCCGTGGCGGCAGGCCGACTTGGCGGCGCCTTGCCTGGCCCCCACTTGGCTTCCGAGCCTACATCCATTACTCCAACAACTCAAGACAGGCTCATCAAAAATATACTGGGTTGTTAAAGCAACTTACCCGCCCTTGCGTGGACGCTTGAACTGCACACCCCACAGCACCTGCGGAGGCGTCTGGCTCGGCAGCAGGGTCGCGTCTGGTCGCAACGTCGGTTGGACGAACAGGCCCCCGTGGCCCCTTGCAGTCTCCTGCATTGGCTGCTCCAACTCAAGCCCTGAGGGAGACCCATCGGCGCCACCTCCCGCATCACTCGCCGCCTTTCTCTTCCGCCGCGCCTCGGCCTCGGCCCGTGCGGCCTGCCCCAGTTGCGGAGACGGCCTGGGGACTCCTCTCGAGCCGCCCTCTGGGATGGCGTCAGCTTGCGTACGGCCTGACGCAATGGCCTCCCCAGCCCGCCAAGCACCTGGGCCACCGGGTCATTCCCCGCCTCGTCTCGAGGAGCCGAGATGAAGTCGGCCACCTCCCAGGCGGCGTGTCCCTCGTCCACGACTTGAGAAGTCCTGGACGCCTCCTCCACCGTCATCAATTTCTCAACCCGGACAGTACCCTCAGGCAGGGGCGCCGGGCTGAAGTACTTCGTCGCCCGCTCCTGCAATACAACGGCACGGCACAAATAAGGGTACAGTCCATCAAACGCCCAGCAACTCAACAGTCAGTGACGCAACATACAAGGAAATAGAGAACTGACCGCTGGAGGAGGGTTATGCAATGAAAAGGGCATCGGCGTGCCCTCATTGTAGATCCTGCCGCGCATGAAGCCAGAGATCCTTTCACAAGTATCCGGGATAGACACCGTCCGGATCTGCTCCCGGGTCGGATCATTGCCCCCCGAAAATTCGAACCCAGGATGCACCCGATCCTTGATTGGCTGGGTCAGCCGCCGCACGAAGGATATCATCACAGCCACGGCAGTCAACTTCCGTTCCTTCAGCTCAGCAATCAACCCGAGCAGCTCCTCGGTTTCTTGCAGCTCCTTCCCCTCCGGCTGCGAATCCCAGGAGTCCTTCTTCTCTGGCCGGTGGCCAGTCCGGGCAGGCAGAGCAGGGGGATGGTTCGCGACATAGAACCATTCCTGCCTCCAGTTTTTGTTGGAATCGTTCATATCCAGGACAAAATACCTCCTGGACATGCCGGCCCTCAATGAGAACCCAGCCCCTCCAGTGATTCTAGCTGGACCCTTCCCAGAACCTTCTCCGATGGTCTTTATTCGATACAAGCGTCGCCACAATGGGAAATGTGGCGGGATCCCAAGAAAAGCCTCGCACAGATGGATAAAGACTGAAATTGACAGAATGGATGTGGGGTTCAAGTGACTCATCTCAACCCCGTAGAAATGCAGCAAACCCCGGAAGAAGTCCCCCGTGGGCAATCCAAATCCACGCTCGAAGAATGGCGCGAAGACGGCCATCTCTGTCTCCGAGCACTCCCATGGCCGGGCATCATCGCCGGCGGGTCGCCACTGCAAGATCTCCCGCGGCCCGAGCACGCCGCGACGAACCATATCCTGGAGCCTCTCCTCCGTGATGGAGGATTGACCCCAGGCCGGCTCTTGGGGCGGCACTCCCCCGGGCACGGACGTCAGCTCCGGGACCTCCTCCGTTGGGGCCACCCCCTTTCCCTTGGCGTCCGCCCCGGCGGCGGTCGCCGGCGCATCAGCATCGCCACCCTCGTGGGCGACGGCGTCCCCCGCGGCCCCAGACTGGCCAGCGGAGGGTGTCACCTCCTTCTCTGCGTCACCTTCTCCAAGGCCCGCGGAAATGCCCGCGTCCACCATCCTCGTCGCCGGTGGCACCTCCTCCCCTCGATGCCGGCGTCCTCAACGTCTCCCTCGAGTCCGCCATCTCCGCCGAGGTGCTCAGTCACGATGTGGACGAGTAGCGGCGGCGGCGGCATTCGAACTCCGGCGGCGGCGAAGTGGTGGCGGGCGAATCGCTCCTGCGGCGGCGCTACGCGGCGGTGGAGGCATGGAATGCTTCTTGATTTGGAAAAGTAACTGCGGTAAAAGCTGCCGGTGAACAGATCCGATTTATCCCCTTTCGCCGATCCGAATTACCCTAACGGCGCCGTAACTAACGGACGGAATCCGCGGAAGTTCCGTTAACTGCGGGCCAACGGCTCTCCGTGCGCCAACGGCTCTTTTGCTGTAGGACTCGGCCAGCCCCGACCCTCGGGGACTCGGCGCTCTTGACTCCGGTCAACGGGTCTTCGGACTCGGCCAGCCCCGACCCTCGGGGACTCGGCGCTTTTGACTCCGGTCAACGGGTCTCCGGACTTGGCCAGCCCCGACCCTCGGGGACTCGGCGCTCTTGACTCCGGTCAACGGGTTTCCGGACTCGGCCAGCCCCGACCTTCGGGAACTCGGCGCTTTTGACTCCGGTCAACGGGTCTCCGGACTCGGCCAGCCCCGACCCTCAGGGACTCGGCGCTCTTGACTCCGGTCAACGGGTCTCCGGACTCGGCCAGCCCCGACCCTCGGGGACTCGGCGCTTTTGACTCCGGTCAGCGGGTCTCCGGAGTCGGCCAGCCCTGACCCTCGGGGACTCGGCGCTTTTGACTCCGGTCAACGGGTCTCCGGACTCGGCCAGCCCCGACCCTCGGGGACTCGGCGCTCTTGACTCTGGTCAACGGGTTTCAGGACTCGGCGCCTCGACACTTCGACCAAGAAGACTCCGTGACTTGTTGCTATTGTGTGAACCTACGACGCCTCTCTTGACCCCCGGGTCCAGGGACACAAATATTGCGTTTATAAGAAACGAAGAGGAGAAAAGATTCAATACAAGGATTACAAATTACAAAGGGAGCCGATCAAAGGGCCGGTTACAAGAATCAAACACATCAACCGTCAAGATGACGGCCTGGGGCACTCGTCCCTGCGCCTAGTGCTGCATCCGTAGCAAGCTTGGACCACATGAGCTCCTTGCAAGCTCTCTTGTAGCACCACTGCAGCCGTCGACGGGACAGCACCAATAGAGGGCTGTTAGCGAATGCCTCCGGGTATCCCTTGCTCTACAAAGCATTTCACCCCACATGGCCCTCGTCACATAGGAATGCAGGGGTGAATGGGACAGCACTCAGACGCTAATCAACACCTCAAGATCTTCGCAAGCACTCTTCTAGCACCACGCTATCAAGTCCCCATGACTCGCCCCTGGAGGATGAACCCAAAAACAAGTCCCCAACATTCTTCGAGCTGGGTGGTTGTTATGCCTGTCTTCTAATGACCGCAAGGTTCAGGGCCTTGGTGTATATTTATAGCCCCGAGCTAAACGATAACATGTGACCCCGGTCGCATTGTTCAGCGCGTGAGCTCTGTGCCACGCAGCAGCTCCTCTCTTCGAGGGGCTCAGTCTGCCCTTATCACCTTCGGCTTCATCCGACCACGGGAGTGTTCTGTGCATTCACGTGAACCCTGTTCTTGTCACGACTCGTCTGGCAAGCTTATCCTTTGGGCGGCCTGACTGCCCCAAAGCATGAAGATCCTTTTCTTGACCATTAGCCCGACTTTTCTAGTCGGCCCAATGCTCGGGGACTACTCCATATGGAGGGCTCCTTGCGTCGCCCCATTAGGATGTGTCACTTTTCCCAAGTGGTGCAGCTCCTCGGCGCCCGACTCGGCCACGACTCGGCGCTACACCACTCGAGGCTCCGCCCCGGGTTTGCCCAGGGTCATCCCCGAATGGCCTGCGGTTTTCTTTTTTAAGCACCGCCCACCCTTGTGTCGGCCTGCCGACCAAGATGCTTCAGCCGACCTGGAAGGCTTCGTTTCTTCATCGACAGTCCGACACGCGCCTGCACGTTGCTCGGGGACTTGTGGGATATGGGTACCCCTGGGCCCACTACCGACCGGGTAGCCAGTCGGCCTGGTCCCACGTCTGACAAGGATGTGGGCCGACCCCAGGCCGGCCCACGAGGATCCCCGACTTGATGGATAAGATTGGAGAAGACTTAGCCCGCAAGGCATTCGGCGATTCGTCTAGATCCCGCCTTGAGATCACGGAGATTATATTGTAACCAACTTAGATTAGTTTCCTGATTTGAGCCGGACCATAATTAGAGATAACCGACTTGTAAACCCTAGGCCGTCAGCCTATATAAGGCGGCCTAGGTTGACCCCAACAGGGACATCTCATTCTCGCCCATTGTAACCACAAACTCGTCGTTGTTCTCTGGAATCTCGCCGAGCAGATCAATACAAGACCCCGAGCACAGGACGTTGGGTATTATACCTCTGGGTAGCCTGAACCTGTATAATCCCTATGTCCATGTGTTACCTCGAGCTCCCTAGTCCAGTGATCTCCCTTTGCCTACAAATCAACCATCTGGGTACCCCCGGGTGGACTGCCGGTCAATAACTCCGACAAGAGGAGCATATTAATAGTGTGGTGGAACAAAATGTGATGCTTGATGAAGTGGATGACATTGAGAGCATTATAAATGAGGGATATTCTGAGATAGAGGAAATGCTATCTACCCATTCAAAAAGAAAAAGTAAGGCAGTAAGGAGACTCTCCTTATCTGGTCCTAAAAAAAGAAGGGCAAGGAAAATCCTGCCTCTAAGAAGTGCAGCAAAGGGAAATCCCAAAGAAACTCTGGCCCCTCTGCACCAACAAAGCCAAATAAAAAAGACGTGATCCATGAAAGGTCTCATGTGGAATTGTAGGGGCATAAAAAAAAGGATGTCACCTCCTTCATTAGAGACCTAATTCAAGAGCATAAACTATATTTTGTGGGTCTCCAAGAGACTATACAAGAAGACATAGATGATATCACTATTAGGGCCATGGACCCTACTCAGATGTTCTTATGGAAATGGATACCATCAAAAGGAAAATCAGGTGGAATTTTGATAGGTATCAACATTGATACACTGGATGTAGGAGCCTTTTGTGAAGGAGAATTTATGATACAAATGAATTTATGGGATAAACAACAGCGAACCAAATGGAATATCATTACGGTATATGGAACGGCTCAAGAAGATAGAAAAGATGCCTTTTTATCTGAATTAGCATTATTCTGCTCCAGGAATAATGACCCTATCCTTATAGGAGGGAGATTTTAATATCATCCGCTATCCCTCTGAGAAAAATAAAGGAAGTAGCAGACTGGGAAAGCATTCCTCAACTTTCAATTCTATCATTTCAGCATTTGAACTTGTGGGAATTGAGATGGCTGATGGAAAATTCACCTGGTCAAATAACCAACTTGATCCAATTTTGGTTAAGCTTGACAGTTTCCTTATGAGTAAAAGCTGGGAGGACATTTTTCCCAGAGTTGTAGTCATGAGACTGCCTAGGGAATTGTCTGACCATAATCCTTTAATCTTGTCTACAATGACATCTCAACCTTTGAAACATCTGAATTTCAGATTTGAACTTTCTTGGATCAAATAGTAAAATTTTCTGGATTTGGCCAAAAAAGTGTGGGCAAAACCTTGTCATGCAGCTTCTGCATTTGACAGGATACAAATTAAGATTAAAAGATTCAAATAGTTATTTAAGGGCTGGGGGTTTAATTTACATGGGGAATGGAAAAAGAGAAAAGAAAATATTCAAAATGAATTAAGAGACTTGGAGATCAATGAGGAACAGAACAGTTTGACATCAAATCAATTAGAATATAGAACTCAATTAAGATGTGAGCTGATGAAGATCATGGAGGAGGAAGAACTATATTGGTTTAAGAGAAGTCATGAAAACTGGTTGCATAAAGGATTACTAAACACTGATTATTTCCATAGGATTACAAATGGCAGAAAGAGGAAAAACACCATTTTCAGCTTACAAAGTGATAATGGTATTGTGGAAGATGATGAGGAGTTGTTAAAACATGCTATTGAGTATTATAAAACCTTTTTATTTTTTGGACCTACTGATGGAAATTTCATCCCCCTGGATTCAAAGATGTGGGCTGAAGATGTTAAGCTGGATGCAAAAGACAATGAGAAGCTATGTCATCCTTTCACTGAAATGGAAGTTAAAGCGGCCCTATTTCAAATGGAGCATAACAAAGCAGCTGGTCCTAACAGTATCCCAATAGAATTCTATCAGAATTGTTGGGAATTCATTAAGGATGATAATATGGAAATGTTTGGTGATTTCTATAAAGATAAACTGGAGGTTATAGGTTAAACTATGGAATTATCACATTACTACCAAAGGTAGTAGATGCTTCACGAATTCAGCAGTACAGGCCCATTTGTTTACTTAATTGTCTATATAAATGGATTATCAAGGTCTTGACAATAGGAATTATTCCCTTTGCACAAAAGCTAATTAGTAGTGAACAAACTGCCTTCATCAAGAACAGAAATATCATGACTGGGGTCATGGCTTTACATGAAGTGCTTCATGAAACAAAAAGGAAGAAAAAGACTGGATTAGTTCTGAAACTGGATTTCGAAAAGGCCTATGATAAAGTCAACTGGAAATTCCTGCTGGATTGTCTAAGACTGAGAAGTTTCTGCAGTAAATGGTGTGAGTGGGTGAGACAAGTTGTTTCTGGTGGAACCATTAGTGTAAAACTGAATGATAAAATAGGCCCATACTTTACCAGCTGCAAAGGAGTGAGGCAAGGAGATCCACTTTCACCTATATTATTCAATTTTGCTACAGATTGTCTTACCAAAATGGTAAAGAATGCCCAAAGGAAAAATAGGATTATGGGTTTAGTTGATAGTTTGATTCCTAACGGTGTGGCCATTTTACAATATGCAGATGATACTATCATTTGTCTCAAAGATGATTTGGAAGGGGCAAGGAACATGAAATTACTTTTTTACTTATTTGAAACAATGTCTGGATTAAAAATCAATTTTGCCAAAAGTGAAGTGGTTCTCATTAATGGTAATGAGGAACTACACAAAACATATGCTCATCTCTTTAATTGTCAAATGGGGAAATTCCCTATTAAATACCTTGGGGTTCCTGTTAGTCCTAGTAAATTCCATGTGATAGATTGGATTCATCTTAAGGAAAGGAATGGAAAAAAGTTGGATGTTTGGAAAGGGGGAGCTATGTCTATTGCAGGGAGAACAACCTTGATTAATTCAAGCCTTACTAGCACCTTTATTTACCACATGTCCTTGTACTGGTTACCTAAAACAATTGTTGAAGATTTAGATAAGCAAAGAAGAACCTTTTTCTGGCAAGGAGGATGCCAAAAAAAGGAAGTACCATTTGGTGAGATGGCCTATAATTTACAAAAGCAAAAAGAAAGGAGGGTTGGGGATAAAAGATATTAGAAAAATGAACATAAGTCTCCTTTGTAAATGGTGGTGGAGACTGGAAACTGAATCAGGAATTTGGCAGGAATTAGTTAAAGCAAAATATGTGAAAAACTCCCTTCTGCGTAATGTGAAACCTAAAATGGATGACTCTCCTATTTGGAAGGATCTCTTGAAAGTTAGAGATCTATATATGATAGGGAGAAAGATTTTGAAAAATAATGGTGAATCCACTGCCTTTTGGACTGATAAATGGATGAAAGACAAAGCCTTATGTATGACAAACCCAGTGCTTTATGAACTTTGTCTAGAGAAAGAAATTTCTGTAAAACAGTTTAGAGAGAAGAATGGCCTTCTAAAATTCAGAAGGTGGTTACCTGATTTTCTTAATGAGATATGGAACTCAATACAGGAGAAAGCTCTATATGAAAATGGAGTAAAGGAGAATGATAAAATAGTGTGGAAGTGGGGCAAGAGTAAGGCTTACTCTGTTAAATCCATGTATGACCATTTGACTGTTAACGATGATGGTCATTCATACACAAGAATATGGAAGGCAAAGTTACCATATAAGATTAAGATTTTTGTATGGCTCATTGAAAACAACGCTATTCTGACAAAGGACAACATGATCAAAAGAAAATGGGTGGGGGATCCAACTTGTGGATTCTGTGATGCAATAGAATCTATTGATCATCTTTTCTTTCAATGTCCAGTTGCTAGAGTTATTTGGAGTATTGTGGCGCTATCATTTGAGGCGAACAGTATACCAGTTAATCTGAATCAATACTGGGTCTGGGTGTCAAAATGGCTCCAAGATGACATTTATGTACATACTTTCGGATTTGCTACAATTGCTTGGGCAATCTGGAAAGCAAGAAACAAAGCGTGCTTTGAAGGAAAAAGTATAAAACATCCAGCAGAAATAATCTATCATGCGTGTGCTCTAATGTTATTCTGGGCAGGCCTTTACAAGGAAGAGGTTCAAGGAAGGATGAATGAAGGTATTCAGGCGCTACTTGCTCTAGCCTGTCAGATCATGACATCTCAACAGAATACAACGTCAAGGCTGCTGCCGAGGATCGAGGAGGAGACCGACGAGGAGGATGAAGAATGATCTCTCATCAAGTGCCTGATAAAGTGGTGATGCTGAGGATAACCCCTTCAGGAGTATGTTAAGTTCTTTTGTTAGCAGTACTGTTTAGAAGTCTCTGATGTATCAGTTTAAACTTCCTGGTTGTTGCTCTTCGTGGTAGTAGGAGTCTGGGCATAGGCAGGCTTGAATCAAGCGCTGCGTTAGGTCCTGATCCTTTCTGAAACTTGTTCTATCTGCCTGTATCCCGAACTCGAGAATTTCCGTTCTTGAATGGAAATGGGGATGTCCTCGTTCAAAAAAAATCAAATGAATTGTAATTTGGTACAGAGTGAGTATACAGTAAGAACTTGTTCGGTATAGGTCGGGCTGCTTGCTTCGGAAGTGTTACTCTACTGTACATTGAAGAAGAAGAACCTACTTCACCGGCTGCCAGTTCATTTCTCTCTCGATTTGTTTAAGGGGCTCTGTCTACTGCCTCCGTTCTTACGGAAGATTTATTGTGATATATTTGCAGAAGGATTTGGAAATCGAGTTCGAATTATCATGAAATTTACGGAAGGTGTTGGATGTCAATTTTGGTGGGCGATGCGGCCTCTAAAGGATGACACTGGAGAAACGACTTTTCATGTGATTTCGAACTAGAAACTTTTTTGTCAGCGCTGATGTCTGGTAGATGCAGATTTCACGTTCTCACAATTTGATCATAGTGAGATCCTTTCAAGTCTCAATAAAATTCTTATTAAGAATCCTCTATTAACAAAAACACTAGACATTGAGGAGTCATTGGTGACAGATCAACCATGGCCTGTTGGACATTGCAAAATTTGCAATTTGTTTTGCTAATATTCTGATGACCGAGGCCACCAAGCCTCAAGGACTTTTCCATTTCCCCGAGGGGGAATCTTAAATTAAATGATAAATGAAAAAAAGAAATAAATAAATGTGAAAATTTAGTTACAGATGTGAAAAAAGTCAATATCTCTCTGTTTTTTCATTTATCATTCATTTACAAAGTTCTTTAAAAGAAGAAAACCGATCGACCATTCTCCGCAGAAGATAGGTAAACATTTGACGAGCGAAAAAAACACGTGAGAAAGACCGAAAAACCCATTCTCCCTAAATGGTTTACCTATACTGAATGGAAGGTTTATCACATGGGAAGATTTTCCAGAATATGAGCAAGGGTAAAGGATTCATCATTTGCTGGGCTTTCAGGGAGTAATAGGAGGGGTTGGGAATTGATCGTTGAAATCATCCCACCAGAGCATATGAACTTGAGGTGGGGGCTCAATCTCGTCAGTCTCCCGGATTCCAGTCATGTCTCTACCATCGGTTTCTCCCTTTTCTCCGGCTGGCGTAATAAGGAGGGAGTCAGAGACTACCAACTCGATAATGTTGGCTCGATCATGTTTATATTGGCAGGATTTGGAATATATGACATCATTGATTTTTTTTCGTTTGACTATTCGTCTTTTCTATAAATATTTATAAAAAAAGATAGATCTATGAGTTAAATCTAAAGTATTATTGGTATTAGATGTATCGATACCCATTTTACTTTATTTAACAAACTAACTAATGAAATATTGTTGATCAAAGTTTAAATAAAAATCAACAGTGTCATATATTTAAGAACGGAGAGAATAATATTCAAATAGCAATGCTAGACCCATCCCAATCCGTTCCTTAGTAAAAGGAAAGATACCCTGGAAAAGAATTTCTTGACCGAAAGAGAATGCGAAACCCATAAACTTCCTACTCTTTTAGTTTGTTGTCGTTCTCTAGAAAAAATTAGTATGGTTGCACTCCGACTAATGTGTGAAGCATCTGCATAATTAAGCTACGAGTTCCACGCGTATTACTATCTGCCCTTAATGTGCTGTATTACTACTAGGAAGAAAGGCGCGCTTCGCTGCGCCAATTAAACTAACCTTAACTAAGACCCATTGAACTTGAGGATAACACATAAAAGTAAATAATAATATTCTGAATCAAATGCAGAAGCCTCCTCTTACCAATCTATAAGGATGTTAAGGGAGGATAAGTGTATTTGGCAAACAACCTAAACAATTTTGTAGCAAACTGCTGGAAAATAAATTTTTAATATTCATGTGCAGTAAATGAAAAAATATGGAAAATCAAACCATGGGTAACCATCATGAAAAAAAGTAAATAAAACTGTGCATCCGTAGAAGGTTTGTTCATCTGAACATACATGTGACCTATGACATATCTACAAAGAATCATCTTATATTAAAAACAGGTTTGTGCATCCGGAGCAGTCTCCTCCGTGTGTCCAATATCCAGCATGTAAGTCAACACCAATTCATATCTGAAGTGCTGCAAATTTCATGAAAAGAGGAACAATACAGTGTAGTTAGAAGACATATGCTTGCTAAATTAGACATGGAATATAATCCACAAAAAGAGGGAGTCAATATGAAAGTTAATGTAAGCAAATAATGATAATAAACGAAGAAACATGGGTGCCTTCTCTTAAATTCTTAAACCAGAGGGAAAGTGAAGCAATTGAGGGTGGGAAGCAAGTGGACTGAATTGGTAGTTTAACTTCCTTCAGGCAGAGTGGCAAACCAAGTTAGAATCCTGGGAGAGCAAAGGCACATGTAAGCACACATCAATCAGAATAGGTAGGCCAATATTCTGATTAAGAACTAAGTAGGCAAAGAGTAATACTTAATTGAACTAAACTAATTCAAATGAAGCTCAGAAGAAATTAAGATCATAGAACAGCAGCATGATTTTCACTTTAGAGAGACAGGGAAAGTGTCAAGATTTGTGATAACAGGGCAGTCTATGTTCCCCTTGGTTTGACAAAAAATTAAACCTCCAACACTATGTATGGATCAAATGATTAACTATAACCCTGGTCTTGGTAAGGAACTCAATAAGCCTGAGAAAAATATATATTCCCTTAATCAACCTACTATAAATACATAAAAAAAACCTTGTTACCTAAAGTTGTACTATACCAATGCAAGCTGAGAGTTGCAAACTGTAGCAAGCTGAGAACTGTATTATACTGTACCGAGATTTGAAAGAATTGGCTACATTTGAAATTTTCTGGTTATTCAAATAATGTATTTGCCTAAGGAAATATGTTATAGTAGACCTATCGCATCACTTTTCTAGTCATTCAGAAACAATGGCAGTACCGCATCACTACCTTCTTTCTGGGCACGTCGTCATCAAACAATCAAACCAAGTGTTAACAGAGAAGAAATAAATCAGATCCCAAGGGAGGGAAAATAAAAATTCCAATAGCATAAAGGTGAAAGTTAAAAACATTTTTACTCATAGATTGCAGAGGCATGGGATGCTTACCATTTACAAAGAAACTTAAGCACCGCTGAATAATCAGGGCTGAACTTACCTGACAAAAGTTCATTGTGGCTCAACTGATTATGAACCCCCAAACTGCAAGCACCAGTGAAAGAAAAAAACTTGAATCAGTAGAAAGGCTTTGCATCCCAAGAGGCCAAGAGCCCAAGACCCCAACGATGCATCAGTTCTTGAGCGCGCGGCCGTACCTTGCACAACAGGGCCTCAGATGATTCAGTCTGCACTCCTAGAGACGCAGCATATATACATCAGCATTAACATGACCTCAGAGGCCACGATCTCCATGGCCAGTCAAAGCCCACTATCTCCATGACCACCACCATCAGCATCGGTATTGGCTACTTCTTGCGAATAGAATTCTCCATGGCCGGTCGATACGGATCTTCCTAGCCCGCTGGACCGAACCAACACCGATAGGGGATGAGGAGGAGGCCATATGAGGGAAGGAGAGCAGGCTGAAAACCCAGATGTGCCGACTGCAGACTCCTCGATTTTGTCACGGGACACCGAGGACACGAGAGTCGTCGGCACATCGCCTTGGACCGCCGCCAAACGGGACACTCGAGCTAGAGCAAGCTTGACCAGGAATCGGCTGCGGGAGCAGCAGGGGTAAATCGCGGAGCGGAGCGGAGCGGAGCGGCGAGAGAGGAGGAGGAGCCGTACCTGGCAATGACGACGCGACCGACGAAGACCGAGGAAGAGCGGCGGCCGAGGTGGGACGACGCAGGCATCGCAGGAAACCTAGACACCCTCAGCCGGACAGCAGTCTTTGGGCCAACGCAGCAGGCCCAAATTCTTGACCGGACACGGGCTCAGAACAGACCAGACGGGCCGGTAAAGGAAGAAACGCCGACGCGCACGGCCCAGCGCGAAAAATTACCGCTCTACAGTACACCTGTGGCTCTCTGCCTCCGGATTTCACGAGCGATATGAAGTTAAGTTATTATGTTCCCCGCGCGCAAAAGCTGTGCGGCCGAACAGGGAGTCGATGAATAAAAAATGGAATGGACGTTGTTTTACCGTCCACGCGCGCGTACGGTCCACAGTTAGGCGATTTGGGCCGAATCGCGCGCGAATCGACCGGGGGGTGTGGCTCATCTTGCCGGCCCGCACATGAACGAACCTGCGGCCTGGTGACTGCCTTCATTGGTTACGTGGAGTATAGGTTTGAACCTGCGGCCTGGTGCTGGACAATGTCGAGCAAACCTTTTTTTTTTTACTTTGTTATTGGTTGGGCCTAGCGCCTTCATTTTCTGCCGGTTACGTGGAGTATAGGTTTTGCCAGGTTTGGCCCAATATTTCTTTTCCTTTTTCTGTTAACCAACTTCCGCATCATGAATAAGAATAATGTGTTCGTTTATTTTCTATAAATAATTATTTTTTATGCGGTGCCATTTTATACACATTTTTATAATAATTTGTTCATGCTATCAAATTATTTGTTCATTGTATACAATAATTTTGTTCGTGAGATTCAGCTCTGTTGTTTGTCCTATGCAATCAAATGTTTGTGATGTTCAATCATTTTTCACAGTACTGCTATTTGCTATTTGTGAGCCATGTTTAATCTTTTGTTCACATAAAACAAGTATTTTCTGTATTTATCCTAGGTTCATTAAAAAATTCCTAGAAAATTGTCGGATACCGATATCCGGGGTGTCTTAACCAACTAGGTTAAGGCGTGCATTGCGAGCCTCCCCGTACGACGGTCCAACAAGGGACACTAGGCCTTTCGTCCGAAGCGCCCACGCACAGGGCAGTCCAGCTGAAGCCCAACACACTAAAATCCCGCCTCGCCCGATCCCCGACCTCCGAGGCAAGAGGGGAGAGCCGACTGCGCGGCGCCTCCACCTCGCCCGACCCTGAGAAGGGGAGCCAGGAACGGGGTCCGCAGCCGACAAGCCATCCCACCTCGCCCGACCCCGACTGGAGGGGTCGGGAACGAGGACCCCAGAGGACAAAAAGTTCCGCCTCGCTCGACCCCCAAGCGTACGGGTCGGGAGCAAGACCCACCATACGTCCGCTTCTGACTCGTCCGACCTCCCCTATTCAGGTCAAAGGCTTGTCCCGGACCTGGGTCCCAGGGGGCCCGGTCCTGTCAGGCAGGTGTGGCCCGCGACGTGAGCGGACACGATGGGCATTAATTGCTCCGGACGGGCGGGATGGGCGCCGTACACCTAACACGGCAACCACTCCGTCCTAAACGAATGACGAGGCGCTGGCACACTCGGCAACCACTCCGTCCTGACGAATGACGGAGCACTGGCACACGGCGTGGAGACGTCAAATAACACTGTTCGGCACGTCCGCAAGGTACCCTTCTTGAGCGTCATCCACAGTGCCCCGGGAAGGGCCCAGGAGCAGGTGAAGACCGAAGACTCGGACCTTCCGCCAGAAGCCTTCTTCTTTCTCCCCCTCACCTTTCTTCTCTCTCGTGTAAACGGCCCGGCCCATTTCCTCGGACTATAAGAGGGAATGGGGGCGTTTCTTAGCAGGGGTTCGATCAAGACCATCCTACTCACTCACACCCATACGCACACACCCACAGAAACTTGGGAACTCATTCTCTCTCGACCGCTTATAACCCCTACTACTAGCAACGCGAGTAACACGAGCAACCATGAACCGGACGTAGGGCGTTCGTGCCTGAACCAGTATAATTTTCATGTGCTCTCGCGAACCATCCGAGTCTAAACACGCGATCCACTAAATTCACTAGTCGGTGATGTCATACACCGACAAAAATATTATCAAACATACTTATGTGTGGTCTAGCTTTAAAGATTCCGTTACATAAGAAAGTGCAATCGAAATTTAATTTTTCCAGTTAATTGAAAATTAACTTAGATGTTCAATTTGAGATTTACGGATTTTTAAGTTTCAAACCGTCCTGCATGTCAGCATGTGGGAAATATGTGACCAATTTATCTTTATATATATTTACTTGCACGCATCATATCCCCTCACTCTCTCTTCTCACAACGATGCATGCCCGCTGTCGGTAGGCGGTAGCTACGGCCTACCGTAAAGACGGGTGCCAATTCCAGCCGCCATCGCTCGACACTGTTCTGAATCAAAAAAAAATTGTCCAAGCACATATTCTCTGACTTTTTCAACTCTCTGACATTGTTGTTGAAAAATGGAAACAGAGACGGAACACAAACAATTAGAACCCGTCCATTTTCGTTGACCTGGACAACCGGTGAACTGATACTACTATCAATAATAATGTTATAAATATTGTACTCACACATGGTCAGAGGACACCTGAACGCAGAGCAGCTCGCTAGGTAACGCAACGCCAGCCAAGCTAGTCTCTGCTCCACAACAACGCCAGCCATGGACGACAAGCTTCTGTATCAATCCCTCCTCCTCTCCATCCTCGCCGTCGCGCTGCTCCGGATCCTCAGGCCCTTCCTGATCAGGCCGAAGGCGAGGCTCCCGCCGGGCCCATGGAGGCTGCCGGTGATCGGCAGCATGCACCACCTGGTGAACGTGCTCCCGCACCGCGCCCTCCGGGACCTCGCCGGCGTGCACGGCCCGCTCATGATGCTGCAGCTCGGCGAGACCCCGCTCGTGGTCGCGTCGTCCAGGGAGATGGCCCGCAGGGTGCTCAAGACGCACGACGCCAACTTCGCCACCCGCCCCAGGCTCCTCGGCGGGGAGATCGTGCTCTACGGCTGGTCGGACATCACCTTCTCGCCGTCCGGCGAGTACTGGCGCAAGCTCCGGCAGCTCTGCGCCGCCGAGATCCTCAGCCCCAAGCGGGTTCTCACCTTCCGCCACATCAGGGAACAAGAGGTGCGAGCTTGCTTGGCCGATCTTCTTGACTCACAAAAACTTAAAATATTCTTGCCGAAGTGAAGTTGTTGACCTCGCATTTATTTCTTTTTTGCTCCATGGCCGTGTTTAGATGGGGCCTGATAAATTTTTCAGGGTATTAAATGCATTTTGACCACTAATTAGGGGTATTAAATAATGTCAGTTTACAAAACTACCTCCACAACCTCTAGTAAATTTTCGAGAAGAATCTAATGAGGCCTTTGACCGCATGATTAGAGGATGATTAGAAGATGGTTACTGTAGCATCACTGTAGCAAATCATGGATTAATTAGGCTCATTAGATTCGTCTCGGAAAGTTACGCTCATCCGTGGCTGGGTTTTGCAAATAGACTTCATTTAGTACTCCATGCAAAAAAGATTCCCTTTTGCAAATTTTTGCAAAAGGCATCTAAACACGGGTAGATGGCGACTGAAGTGGGCAGGATACGAGCGGCCGGGCCGTCAACGCCGGTGGACCTCAGCGCGATGTTCCACAACATAGCGAACAGCATCGTGGCCCGCGCATCATTCGGCAATGTGCAGAGCAACGCCGTCGAGTTCCTGACGGCGATCAAGGCCGGAGTCATTCTGACGAGCGGGTTCAAGATCCCCGACCTCTTCCCAACCTGGCGGCCCCTGCTCGCCGCGGCGACCGGCATGCGGCGCGCCCTCGAGGAAGTCCACCGGACGGTGGACGCCACCCTGGAGGAGATCATAAGGGAGAGGAGAGACGTCCGCGGCAAGAAGGCCAGTTCCGACGGCGCCGCCGCCGCCGACGAGAACCTAGTCGACGTTCTCATCGGCCTGCAAGAGAGGGGCGGCCTGGGGTTCAACCTGAGCGAGAACAGCATCAAGGCCGTCATATTCGACATGTTCACGGCCGGCACTGGCACGCTGGCGTCGGCGCTTAGCTGGGGCATGTCGGAGCTGATGCGGAACAGGAGGGTCATGAACAAGCTGCAGGGCGAGATCCGGGAGGCGTTCCATGGCAAGGTGACGGTCACGGAGGCCGACCTCCAATCGAGCAGCCGCCTCCCCTACCTCAAGCTTGTGATCAAGGAGACGCTCCGGCTGCACCCGCCGGCTCCGCTCCTGGTGCCCCGGGAGAGCATCAACGAGTGCGAGATCGAGGGCTACACGGTTCCAGCAAGATCCCGAGTCATCGTGAACGCGTGGGCCATTGGAAGGGACCCAGAGTGCTGGGAGGACGCCGACG
>CM014278.1:96884924-96899665 GCA_004135705.1 Alloteropsis semialata | reverse complement strand
GTCGGCCAGCGACGCCAGCAAACGCGGCGCGCGGCCAGCTGCCGGGAAGGGGATGGCGACGTCGGGAGTAGGAGAGACCGGCTGCTGGGGAAGGAAGAAGTGAGGAGAGAGAGAGAAAAATTTAGGGTTAGAAGATGTATATACATGTATGTATGTTAGTTGGGCTGCTAGTTGGGCTGCAAATTAATGGGCCGCTATCGTGCCGGCCCAATTTTCGTGCCAGGCCTGGGCCGGCACTACGTGCCAACTTCTCAGCCCAGCCTGGCACTAACTATCGGGCCGGACCGGCACGGGCCCGTTGTGTTCGTGCTGGGCCGGGCCTCATGCCGGGCCATTTTGGGCCGGACATCGGGCCACCCATTTGGCCCAGCCCATTTGGCCATCTATACCTGGCATGACAAAAAGACACTGTCATGCCACATGCATTGGCATGACAAGATGCGTATGTTGAAGCGCTTGGGAGAGGTCTGCCAACACATATTCCACATGCAAATGTTGCCACGCCACTCTCGTCAAAATCTGACCTTAGAAAATCATATTTTTTCATATGAACTTGAGTGGAGATAAACTTTACATGAAAATTGTAGCTCTTGATGAGATCTACAACTTTATAGTTTTGGATGTTTCCATTTGAAGTCGCTAAGATGTCTAAACAATTAATGTAAAACTTCATCCTTGTACAACCTCATGGACATGCAGACAAATTTGTGTGAATGTTACCATCACCCTACAAACTATTTTGGTTGTATCTTATACATTGATTCAGTGGAAATCTCTAGTAAAAATATGTGGCAATACATAGACTAACTATATAGCCTATAGCACTAAAGGGAATGTTTTGTTTGCATACTTAGATTATATAAAAGGCTTCCATAGACCATCAAAATAATCTCAAATAAGTTGTACATGTGCAATATTTTAGATTATTTTGAAGGCTTATGGTGCTTTTTACCATATTGTATTTGGTTCATAAACTAGATTATATAGTCTAAAGAGAGAACAAACAATGGATTTAAATTATATTCTTTTTTGTGAAATATTGTAGGCAAATAGTTTATTCATGAATCTCTATGGACATGTTTGCATGGGTTGCTTTGGAACCCAATTTATCCAAACCGAGAACTGAATCCTACAAATTCCTAGACCAATCATTTTCTTCAAAACAGCTCATAAAAAAATACGCAGTCATGCTTGACATATTATTACTATTTGAAACTGAAATCTTCATACTGTTGAAGATTGAAAAGTCACCACGGCCAAGTGTGGATACGTAGAAGCTCCCAGCGTTCGATACAGAAGTCAAGGTAGGAACGAAAGAACTGGAAAACAGAGGACATGACCTGCAAGCTTCAACGTTGTTCTTTGGGTTGTTCAATACAAATCCAAAAGGTACTTGTCCAAAAAAAAGAATATAAAAGCTACTTACAAAAAATATCTAGAAAGTGGATTCAATAATGGTTTTATGACCGCGAGTCTCACGATTAGTGGCATCCCTAATGGCTAGTCTTGCATGCCCCATCAATTGTCCTATTCACGAACCTATCCTGCGAAGAAAAGAATTTTTGTTTGCAAAAGTACTTATTAGTACAAATTCCAATTGAATCCAGCCGTTTCTGAGACCAGTCCTCTTCCAAATAGTTCATCAAAGTCTCCACGGTTATACTTGACACAGTATAGTACTACTTTGAAACTATAACTATAGTGTAATACAATTGAAGATTGACAACCAAGTGTGCTCGCATGGAGAACCATGGATGCCAAAGTGTTGTTGCAATGCAGCAAGATTGAGTTGAGTAGTTCTAAGAGTTGATTGCTTTAGGCACGTATGAGTTGAGTGGTGTGTAGGCATTGTGTGGCACATTTTGATCTTCCAATCCGACCAATTGGTGTCTATATATAGGGGTGGTAAATGGCCTAAAAATTTAGTCTAATAGTTTTAAGGATCGGGCTGCTAGATAAGGGCCGAGATAAAATACTATATATTTTTAACTAAAATTAGTTAGGGCCAAGTTAGAATGTGAAGGAGACATAAGGGCCATGATGAATTACCACCACTAGTCAGTGTTGCACACGCGTTGATGTCTGAATCTAACTGGTCAGTGTTTTCCTATTGTTCTGTCCAGTCTTTGCTCTCTAAGCCTTTCTTTCTTTTTAATTTGATCGGCAGCTCGGTTTTTTTTTAAAAAGATGTGCATGCCTGGTACCTCCCATGCATTCGCTAGGAAAGTCAATGTAGGAACTAAGGAGTAATTAATGACCGAAGATACGAGCGACTGTCTACACACATTAGTTGACCAGATGTTCATCTCTGCAGTTCAGACTTCAGATATTAGATTTTCACACTCGCCTCTAGCTCTAATGTCCAAACGTTGAAATCCAAGACCTCCAGGTAGTTTCTCATCGTGTGCCGCAATTTTTTTCCCTACTGTTCAGGTTCACATGCATGCATGCATAGCTGCTAAATGTTCAGCAACTGCTGCGCACGTTGATTCTTCACCATCAGTCGGGTGCAAATATCTGTTTAGTTTCATCCGAGCTTCATCCTGGTCATGGATAGATTACCTAGGTTCGGGTACAGGTTTTAAACATGGCACAAATTCTTTGAAACCCACAAAATGCAAAAAAAGGAGTATGGTTCAAATAACTGCGAACTACAGGTATATTGCATGTTGATGAAAACTTTGGAGAAGTAATTCAATCCCGTATTTTTATGAGATAAGAAAAAGGACAGGCCAAAGTTTTAAGCTTCAAACAACTGAGACATCGCAATAAGGGTGGCTGCATGCCCTTTTGCTTACAATTAAGCCATTTCTCATTTTCCATGCACATCACATCACACTGGGCTAGATAACTTTGACTTTGAATTAAAAGAATTTCTTTACAACGTGTACAGGTACTTGTTTTCCAATTGAGGCCTTGTTTAGTTCGTGAGTTCAAACTTGCAAACTTGACTGTAGCAATTGTAAACCCAAGATTAGGAGGCCTAAACATGATCTAATTATAAAACTAATTACACGGATAGACGGAAAATCGCGAGACGAATCTATTAAGCCTAATTAATCTATCATTAAAGATTGTTTACTGTAGCACGACGTTGTCTAATCATGATCTAATTAGGCTCATTAGATTCGTCTCGCGATGTTACCTGGGGGTTATGGAATGGGTTTTGTCATTAACACACGTTTAATAGTCCATGCATTTAAGATTTCTTTTGATGAATAGTGAAGTTTGAAAAGTTGGAGGTAACTAAACAATGCCTGAGCTTAGCAACAAAAAAGTTTGACCCTGAAAATGAGAGCCAATTGGCAAGTCAATACGACCATAAGTCACAGAACATGGATTGGGGGAATTATTAAATGTTGTGACTTGTGAAGTACTCCCATTTCCTTCATTGTTGCTTGCTGCATCATATAAGTTGACTTTTATCCAGATAACTCAGATGACAGGATAAGAGTGAGCAACTTGGACGTTGCTGACGGTATTCTGTGTACTATCGTTTCATACCGCTCCCTTTGCACCCCTTTTGAGCAAGTCCGATCCAATAGTTGAGACAAGCACTAGTCTATAAGACCATCCAAGCTATCTATTTCTGGAAATATAAATCTATTAGATATAGTCTACGAGATGGCACTTTCACAAGTAATGTTATTATAGACAAGCATATGCTCAGCTGGTCAACAGGAGTGACGAGCCCTAACCAAGAAATCTGAATTCCCAGTCAATACACCCATATAGTGGGCTTGCTTAGTAGTGTTTGGTTCAGTCCTGGGAACGGTAACGTTATCGTAAACAGAAAGCGGTGCTATCTGTTACAGAGTAAGAGCAAGCAGCATTTGTTTGGTTCATCACATGTAACGGGATTGAATACCACCCGCATTATTCTGATCGTGGCCGGCGGGCGGTGGCCTAGCACTGACAGTGCAAACATGCTATCACCAATTCACCATAGATGCACAGAGTCAAACACAGTCATGGCCTTCTCGCCCACTGACAGCAGAGACGGCATCATCTCGACGTCCGCTTGCGGTCCAGCGCATCACTCCCCTCCGCTTGCTTTCAGGCTATGGCTGCAATTTGCATCTGAAAAGAAATTGGAAACGGGCTGCCGAGAGGATCAGAGGATGCGTGAGTAGTCACCGGCGTTCTTATGCGATGCGCTCTGTGCTGAACCTCATCGGCGATGTTCTCTTGTAGAGCTCACCGTCTAGGAAGAATTTCATCCCCAATCCATCAGAAACGCAATTGTTGGAGAAGATGGTGAGCGATCGAGTGCCTAATCCGTATGCGAGGGTGGGAGTGCCTGGTTGTCGTCGACCGTCGGCGGTGGCAACAGGGGCGGAAGTCCCTGGTGGTCGTCGCCTCGTCGGCGGGTCGCGACTGGCAAAGAGCGGACTTGGCTGACTCGTCATGTGCCAGTGCGAACTCACGAAGATGCGTGGGAATCACTCTGTAAAGGGATCGCATAACGCTGGGTCAGAGGGGAATCGACTTTCTATAGCACCGTATCGGATCCCGCTGTTAATGGATTACACCCCCGCGCAACCAAACGTGATTTAACGGTATCAAATGACGCTGTAAACCATTTACAGAGTAAAATGGCCCAACCAAGCAGCACCAATCCCCATGTGTCAGCCAGCCTCTATGAGGAACCGATTGATGGCTCCCCTCGTGGTTGCAATTGTGTGTTTCATTGCGCTCTGGTTATAGCCAGGAGCCGAGCGAAAGGTTTTGTTACTATGCCATCAGCCCTTCCTATTTTCAGATCCTTCACCCATACCACCCCTCTGTTTTCGTAGCTGTGTTGGTAGCAGCTCTCAATCTTGCTTCAGTGTTAAATATAGACAGCTCCAACTCCAGGCAGAGCTAGCTCCAGCTGGAGTTTGGAGTTGGATCGAGCAGAAAATTGTGGAGTTGGAGCCATTCCAAATAGTCATTAGCCTGTTGAGAGTTGAGAACACAATTTTCATATGTTGTTTTAGAAAAACTCATGCTATGAAGTCTGCGATTGTGCTAAACTCAGTTTGGTGCAAAGGTACCTTGTGCCTGCTTTACTTCTGAAACACTGCTCACAGCTCCGATTTTTTTTTGCAGTTAGCAACACAACACTCCAACCTACCAAACTGAAACCATAGCGCAGGCTGCAGGGTTCTTCAACTCATCAACTCACAGTTTTAACCATCCAGAGCCTGCTGGTTGCGTCCTACCATGGTGCTCTCATAGCAGCAGATTCAAATAGTACCAGTTCCGGGCATTGACTGACAACAGTGACAAGACTTGTGGTTGATTTCAACATTCAGACATTTCAGTCTTTTCAGTGCCAGATTCCATTCAGAAAGTTGGTTATTTGGCAAAATTGAAGAGGCTCCTCAGTGGCAAGACTTCACATGTTCAAATGTATGTAACATCAATTCACATGTAAATTGGTGTAAACTCCTCCGTGACATTGGTGAATTGGAGGGCTGCCTCGGGGAAGCGCTCGCGGATGTAGATGTGGTAGAAGAAGCCGGCGATGGTCTGGGGCTGCTTGTTGCGGTGTTCAAGGTTGGAAATGAGGCCACGCCAGTGCTTGGAGACGCAATTGAAGCGGCAGAGCGACTTACGGGCACTCGCGACAGGATCTCCACGACGAGGTCGTCGGTGAGGCAGGTCGCGGGGTTGCTCATCTCCTTGGAGCCCGCCACCATGGCAGCGACCGGGCGCGGCTGTCGGTTTGTGTCGTGCTGACTGTGAGCGGCCGCGGCGGCGGCGTTGGCGGCGGAGCGAGGGGAGGAACCGGAGAAGGAGAGATCCCGAGCCGAGAAGGATAACGTCAAGCCCAGGAACCAGCCCAGCAAAGCCTACAATAAACCTAAGCCCAGCTCAGGAAAATGCGACCCACTTAGACTAGAATGAGCCCAGGCCCAGAAACCAGCCCTTATCTGATTTCACTTCGACGCACACGGGCAGCTGCCGGGGAAATGGAATCCGGCGACGGCGGCGGCCGCCGTCTCCCGGAGGAGCTGGTGGTGGAGATCCTCCGCCGCCTCCCGTACAGGTCGCTGTGCCGCTCCAGGTGCGTCTCCAGGTCCTGGCGCGACCTCTCCTACCACCCCGACCACCGGAGCAGGCTGCCCCACGACCTCGCCGGCCTCCTCTACACCAACCACGCCCCAAGCCACCTCCACGGCGACTTCGCCGTCCGGTTCGCGCCGGCCGGCTCGCCCCCTTTCCGCGGACTTGGCTTCCTGCCGTGCGGCGCGCGTGCCCTGCCCCTCGACTGCTGCAACGGCCTCCTCCTCTGCCGCGGCGGCGGGTGTCACTACGTCTGCAACCCGGCTACTGGCAGGTTTACCACGCTCCCGGAGCCGGCATCTGGATTCCAGGCGCTTGCCCTGGCTGCCTTTGAGCCCCACGGCGCCTCGCCTCGATTCCATGTACTCAATTTTGCAAGAACCGTCCCTGTGCAAAGGGTCCTCTTTGATTACGATTTCGATGAATCCGACGACGACACTCTCTCGGACGATGGTGATGCCTATGGTGGTGGCGAATTATTTGATTCGTGCGAGGACAGCAGCAAGTTTTGTGTCCAAGGCCTTGAGGTATTCTCGTCAGAGACCGGCAGGTGGGTGGAGAGCCACGTTTGCCGTGAGTCCCGTGTCAGGCTGGTTGAAGGAACGGGCAGTGTGTTCATCAATGGCTTTGTTAATTTGCTCACTCATGAGAGGAAGGTTCTTGCTGTGGATCCAGAAGGCAGGGCATGCCGTCTGATTTCATTGCCGCTATCTAACTGGTTTGGTTTGGTCGGCTGCCTCGGACAGTCTCAGGGATTCCTGCACTATGCTGTGCAAGAAGACTGCACCTACACCATGATGCAGATATGGACTCTGAAGGATTTCGAGAAAGGGGAGTGGATGCTGAAGCACCGTTTTGAGAGTGAAGTGGCTCCGCAGACAAAGATACTATTTGATTATGCTGGTAATGACTTGTGCTCTGAAATTTTCTATGTAGTTGTGTTTCATCCCGAGAGGGATCTGGTTTTCCTCCCTGTGGAAGGATACAAATTGCTCTCCTATAATTTGATCAACACTCAAGTAAAGGAGATATGCAAGTTAGAACCAGAAACAAGGCCTAGGTTCCTACTTTATGTGCCCTCATATGCAGATTTTGTGAAGTGATAATTTGATACCCTTATTCCCATGGTTATTAAACTGCACATCTGGGAATCATGATGTAACTGTCCTGTTTTAGTCTGCCTTGATATCCATTGTTTTTTAAATGCCTGTTTATTCTGTTGAATTTCATTAGCAAATCCTGCCTTATTAATCATTATTACTTTATCAGTTGTGGCACTTAATTGAATTTGCTAATTTGGAAGAGATGTGAACAAATATTGTGGATTTTCTCTCTGGGGCCCATTTAATATGTCATTTCGCTGTGTATTCAACCAGTCAGGAAGTGCAATTCATCACTCGTTGCCATGATAACTTATGGACAAAATAAGCAGCTATACTGGTCCCTTTTTTATTGGAATCATGCTTGAGAAAAGCTTAACTAAACTTTTTCTGATAGTTTATGCTTTTATGCTAGGGTTAATTCATTTTTTCACTTGCTCTGCTTAATCCAGCATCGTTATCAAAGCTGATAAAATTTAAATTGCACACTATCCTTAGTTATATTGAGACATGTTTAGCAACAAAACATCATTGCTTATGTATTCCCATGCTATAAATGCAAGAGGTTCGAAGCTAACTGGTTGGCATTCAAATCGATGGGCGTCCATGTTCACTTCTGAGGAAGAGATAAGCTGTATCCTTGTTGCTCATGGTACCAGGCTGACATGATGCCCGTGTGTTTGTACTGTATAGTGAACTAGTGATGATCATTCTGTGTGCTTTCTATATATGGTGAGAAAAGTATGCACACTGTTTTGTGCATTATGACATAGGGTATATCTCATTTAAAGGTATAATAATCAATATATAATGATGACTACTTCTGATGGAATTTGGAAGTTCAGATGTATGCGGCTCTGCCATACCCTGGCTCATAATGCACAAAACAAATCTGAGCAGATACTGGCAGTGCAAGAAGAGCTCTGAGCCACCTCATTTTGCATTCTATCCCCATTTTGCATTCTACGCGCTTTCCAATGCACTTTTTCCTCTCTGTGCACGCGGATCGAGACGCCCATTTTGCAAACCATTTTGCATTCCATGGTATCTAAACACCCCCATCTCTCGCTTCAGATTTCAGACTGCAGAGTGCAGGCTGATGCTTGGTACACCGTTGTTTTGATCAACTACCCAGCTGCTGGATTAAGGTACTTAATTGCCAGCGACCCCTGATTTGAGACCAAAATAAAGGGTTCTCTCTATTTCCAATGGAAGTCACTACTGCTATGGCAAACATGGCAAGGCTATTTAGGTGAACAGGTATATCCAGACTAGCCCAAGGTCTATCAAGTCTGATTTTTTGAAACCAGAGCCAACACATTTGCAATGGCCAACCCACGATCTCAAGGTTATGTATACCCAAACGGCCAAACCACCAAGATCGATGGGCCTCATGATCTTTTCCCAAGCCACCAAACAGTAGCCACACCATTCACCTCCTTTGTTCCTTTCCACAAGAATCCCTTTCCTGATTTTGTCAATTGCTCTGATGAACCACTTTAGTACCTTGATGGCGATCAATAGGTACAAGGGGATGGCAGTGAGCACAAAGCGAACTAACACAGCGTGACCAGACATATTCATCAATGCGGCTTTCCAACCTAGGAGCTTATTGTGTTCCAACTAAATGGCAACCTCGACAAAATTACTCATGGATTGATTCTAGATTGTGTAGGAGAGCGAGTTTATAGAGTAGCACAACAAATGTGCAAGCCAAGCACTGCCCAGATATAATATAAATATTTTCATAAAGATATTTACAATCATTCTTCTGAAGTGTACAAGTTTGGTGAGATTCCGTTCAGGCCAACAGCCTACGATTGCTGGTTTAGCTTAAACGAACCCAAAATACTGGAGAGGGCGACACAAATGCAAATCCTCAAGGACAATTGACAAGGCTAATGGCAGAAACCTTCGCCTCATGCGTGCGCGCAAATTAAATCACTTGCCCAAGCACATCAGGAACTCCTATGTTATAACCGTCACCTGCAAATTGCACAGTAAATAGTCTTGCAATTATTCGAATCCAATTACTCATCTAGTTCAGTAATGACCTATGCTACGGGCCTACAACAAAGCATCAGCCCAACCAGTTTACACTAAAGCCGTTATTTTATTCCAGAACAAGGCACTAAGAGCAGAGTGAAAAATTAAGATAAATATCCATTGTTGTTTAGAGATTGACAGAGGACAAAGATAATTAAGGGCAAGAGGGGAGGAAAATCAGTCGCCTATCTTGCATCCCTTCGCATTCAGCCTTTTCCATGCAATGTCATCTTCAGAATTAAGGTTCATGTACCTCAGCTCAAGCTCCTCGAGGGACGGCAGGTGCAGAACCCCCTCTGGGAGCTTCTTCATGTTCCGGAAGTGATGAAGTGTCAGGCGTGAGAGCCTTGGCATTGCCTCGACCTCCATTCGCCACTCCTCAATGTGAAAAAAATAAAGTTCGAGCTCCAGTAGCCGAGGGAACCCTCGAGTAGAGCAGAACATGGTTCGGCCTTCATACCCCCCTAACCCGAGCATCACCAGGCAGGGAAGCTTCTCCAGGATCGGCATTGGGTCCTCTTTAACGACATCGGCTGATAAATAGAGTCTCCGTAGACCTTGTGGGAACACTTGGCTCTCAGGCATTTTATCGAGCAAGCTGAACTTGTGAAGGTGAAGCTCAACTAGAGAAGTCATGTTGGCTAGTTCATGAATCAACTCTGTGGGCATGGGCACCATGTTCAAGATGAGAGTAGTTAACTGGGTCATTTGGCTCAAAAAGGACACCATGTGCTCACTCTGGAAATATTGCATGTCCTCGCGTGGGACAGATAAATGCAAGGACTGGAGCTTTTTTTGTGGGCAATTCCTCGGTGCAGAAAATCCCTTCTCGAGGTAAACATGCCTTAGAGTAGGGATGTCCCAAATATTGTTTGGTACTGCTGATTTCAGGCCAGTGCCTCTCATGTCTATGGTTTTCAGGTAAAGGAATTGTCCAATAGAAGAAGGGAGCATGACCTCCCGGCATCTTCTCAACCTGAGATATCTTAGGTGAATGCACCCACTGATTGCCCTACAGAAGTTCTCTAGGGATGAGTTCTCTACGTGAAGAACTCTTAGGAATCTCAGCTTAGGTAGGGAGAATGATGACGACCCAAAGACAGCCAGAGTTCGGTGATTAAGCATTGGGAAAGTTCTACGTTTATTAGTACAATAGTCCTGAAAAGAAGAGCGATAGGATATCATGGTATATAATGATGACGAATCAGCAGCGTGTCCTGCAATTTTTGAGTACATTGCGGGTCAATAAGCAGACAAAACATATAAGTCATTTCAAAAGGAAAAAAAAAGTAGCCCATTTCACAATTTCAACTATGGACTGAAAATACTGAATGCAGTTTTTTTTTATGCAACAGACTGAATACAGTTTTGAACCCTCAACAATCAAACTATTCACTTATTCACCATCGACTTCTGAAACATTCACTTTTCATCTTATACTCAAATCTACAGTGATTTTTGGTGACGTGACCAAGGCTAAAATATTAATTGCATTTAAAAATTGGTGCAATATTTTAATTGGTTTTAATTTTTTCCACCTGCAGTCTGGAATATGTACATTGTGAACATATATTAAAAGTTAAATGTAATTTATATATATATATATATTCTGGAAAGCTAATTAAAATAATTTCTTATATGCTACTTGTATATGCACTTCATATTCTTCAGAGTTGTTTAAAATGATATACTAAATTGCTAAAATTGGAGCATGGTTCCAAGATTTGGTTATTTACAAATTACTTTACTCTTTCTTAGAAAAGTTCAGTTACACATAGTATTATTTGTAAATTAGAACCTAAATCAATTTGGTATTGAGTTTAATTTGATCGACACAATGAAAAGGGCTTAGTTTAGTTTTAAACACACTACTCTCTCAGAAAGTTCTTAAGCCACGTCAATTGATTGAACGGTTTGATATTTGAGGATTGAAAAGTATTTAGCCCATAGTTAAGGTTGTGAAATGGTCATTTCTCTTTTCAAAATAATAGAACTGCGTGCATATATAGAGCGGAGGCGAAGACTGACCTACAGTGTTGTCAAGGAATCCAGCAAGTCTTGCTTCTTCTACGCACCAATCACGTAAAATGTCATGAATCCTTATTTGTTCACTCCACCCATGTGCCTTGCTTATGCTAACAACTTGTACTAAGCTTCTTTGAGCCAGCTCGGTTACATACTGATGTCCTACTTGTTCCTGCTTGTGCTTTGTTGTGCGTGGGATAATGAAGCCTACGCTATCCATAACTCGATAAGATCTAACACGGATATGGTGTAATCCTCAGGGAAGACAGCAAGATAGAGGAAGCAAGACTTCAAATGATGATTTTGCAAGTCATTGTAACTTCGAGCTAGTATGTCTCCCATCATCTGTCCATGCTCAGTTGATGCCCAACCCAGTAGCATATCCGACCATGCTTCTATAGTTAAATTCTTTGATAGATAGCCCCCCAAAACAGCAAGTGCAAGTGGCAATCCATTACATTTCCTTGCAAGTTTTCTCCCAAGCTCTTCAAATTCATGTATGTTATATAGCAATGACCTTTTATACGATGGCAAAGCTTTTCTACTAAAAAGTTCCCAGCTTTTCTCACCATCCAAGAGCTTCAGTTTGTGAACATAGGTTGGCATTTCAATATGATTAGCAACATCAATCTTTCGGGTGGTTAACATAACTCTACTGCCATTACTAACATCTGGAAAGACTCTGATCATGTCACGGCCGCCATTACAGGCCACATTATTAATTTGGTTCCATGTGCTTGTTGTCCACACATCATCAAGCACAACTAAATATCTCTTTTTTTGTAAGGAAGCCTTGTATCTTCTTTCCTACTTCACACTCATTCATTTCACCAATTTCATTGTCTCTGCCCCCCATGATTTGGTTCATAATATCCATCAATAAATCAACACCCTTAAACTTTTGGGATACAGCCACCCAAGCAATTGTTTTGAAATGTTGTTTGATTTTATTTGAAGTGCAGACTTTTCTAGCTAGTGTAGTTTTTCCTGCTCCACCCATACCAACTATAGAGACAACACTAAGCATGTTATCCCTTTCAGTTAATTTTTCAACTATTTCTTTTTGTTCATCCTCAAAACCGACAACAGTAACATCTTCAAAATTTTGTTGGAGAACAAGACCGTGATCTTGTACATGCTCATCATCAGCATAAAACTTCTCAAACTCGGTATGACCCAAATCAAGAATTTTCAAATTGCTTGCACTTTCAGATATCTCCCTAACCTTCCTTCTTATACGTTGAATTTCATTACCAACTTTACAGAGGGTAATCAAATCGCATGGTAAGCCAGCGTACCTGGAAACGGCACTGACCAAGCCCTTCTTGAGCCTGTTTCTCTTCTCCATGTGGTCCACAACTTCGAGGACATTCTCGGCTTCATACGTGGCATCCCTGATTTGGCTAACCCAGGTAGCAGCACTTGCATTCCCTGATCTCCACTTAGACTATCTCCAACAGCTCACGCAAAGCGTGACCCAAACCCAAAATGGGTTCGGCACAGTATTTTGGATCCTAAAAGCAGCCTCCAACGGAAGACCTAAACACGAGACGCTTTTTGCGTACCAGGCGAGCCGGAACGCAAAACTGCCTCGTCTCGCTCACGCGACGCAAAAGCCTGCGGCGACAGCTCCGGCACCGGCGGCAGCAGCAGAGGCAGGCGCAGCCGGCGAGGCGAGGCGAGGCGAGCCTGTGGCGGGGAGCTGCCGGCGCGGTCAGGCGGGCCCGCGGAGGGGCATGGCGGCGCACGCCCCCTGCTGCCTCGCTCACCCCGCACCCTGCCTCGCCGTCCATGGAGACAGGCGGATGGAAAATTGAAATTCCAACTTTTGCTTCAATAGATTTGTAAAGGTGAGTAGTAAAATGGATACGCATCAAATCAAGGAAGCTTCTAGCACGAGCAATTGAATTGGAAGTCAACATGGCTCACGAATTTGGCCGATGAGCATCAGGTGAGCAAGCTCGAGCTTGACCCCTCCAACCCCGACGGGAGCAGAATCAGCAACAGCGGCGGCATTCTTGACGGCCTCCTGTAGCTGAAGGCCGGTAGCGCCTGGATGATGGCCTCCTCGAGCCCACGTGCCTCGGCTGGAGCGGCGCTGGAGACCGGGAGGGTGCTGCTGGTGCCGGATGCGGCGCTCTGGCGTCGCCCGCGGCGCGTGGGGAGGCCGGCAGGGTCGGAGGAGGAGGCGCGGTGCTCCAGCCGAGATCTTCGCACCACCTGGATGGAGGCCGAGCGGCGGCTCCTAGCCCGCGCCGCCGCCGCCGGGGACGAGGATGTGCATTAGCTGTTGGAGAGGATGAGTTTTTTGGGGTGTGATCCATTTACTGTGCAGCACCCAAAACTAGAAAGGGTCTCGTGATTGGGTCTCCACGGTTGGAGATAGTCTTAGCGTCAGCATCTTGGAGGTAGCACTGCAGCCGCTTGAGCTCATCTTTTAGGAACCCAGCTTCATCGGTGACTCCACACAATAGTGTGGTTTGCTGGACAGCAAGGTTGCTGATGCTGCCGACCACGGCGGAAACAGTAGGCTCAACCATTGCACCTTCTCTCTGCTCTCGATGGGACTTTGAATGCTTGGTTGGAAATGGGCTGATAGAATGCAGTTGTGGCTGTGGCAGGAACGGTTTTGTTTTGGAATGCAGATGCTTGCTTTGGAGTTTGTTCTTCTTTACTTGATAGTACAGCAAAGCGAAGCACATCTGGTAGCATTAGCAGGATGGGGCCATTGCAACACCATGGACATCACGGCAAGAATATGCCAAATGAAAAGCTCAAAGCTTTATCAATTTGGGAAAATTGGTCTGATCGCATCGAAAGATGTCAACTTCCACAAAATTCCATTAGAAGTCCGCCGTCCCATAAATTAGCACCGAAAGAATGCACCGTCTCCTGAAAATAGCACTCTGTTCCTTCTGCCATTAACAGCGTCCACCCCACCCCGCTTCCATTCACTTAGCAATAGGGGTCCCACTCATCCTTCTCTGCCTACACAATGGTGCTCTAATCATAAACTCCACGGCGCATCGCGGTAGCCAAGAAGAACGCGAGCGCCGCGCGTGGCACCAGCAAGCAGCAGCTAGACGGCCATGGGCACCTTCGCAGGGTAGAGGTCGACGCCGTGGCTGGAGATGGCGGGCGCCGGCGCCGCATCGGAGCCCGCTGGTGACAGCGCCGCCAAGGACGCCGCGGCGGCGGAACCGTCCATGAGGGACGCGGGCGGCGCCCTCGGTGCCGACGCATCCACCAACGCCAGTGCCATCTCGCCCAAGGACTCGCTCCGCTGGGCAGCAGCCGGGGCGGGGACCAACCGCCGGTCGGCGGGCAGCTACCGCGGGAACCGGCGCCCGCGGGCCTGCAGGCGCGGCGCGGCCTCCGGTGGGCGGCGACCCGGGGCGGCCCAAGGAGCAGCGACCGTTGGGAGCCGGCGTGGGTCACGGGCGCGGTAGCCGTCACGAGCGGCCTGCGGACAGCGGCCCCAGGCGGACGCCGCGAGCGGCCTGCAGACGGCAGCCGGCC
>CM014278.1:96860367-96883924 GCA_004135705.1 Alloteropsis semialata | reverse complement strand
GCGAAATGCGGCTGGGGTGCTTGGACTCAGCTGTTTCCAGAAGGTCGCAGCATCAATCCGTATGCTAAGCAGTGGTTGTGCAGCCGATTTATTGGACGATTGGTTGTACATGGGTAAGAGCAGTATCATCGAGAGCTTGAGGTTTTTTGTCAAGTCCGTGGTGGAGATATTCGGAGAGCGGTACTTGCGAGCTCCGAATGAAGAGGATACAGCGAGACTCATGCAAATGAGTGAATCTGAAGGCTTCCGTGGGATGTTGGGGAGTATTGACTGCATGCACTGGCGATGGGCAAAGTGTCCTACAGCATGGCACGGCCAGTTTACCGGGCATTGTCATGATCCTACAATAATCTTGGAGGCTGTGGCGTCACATGATTTGTGGATTTGGCACGCATACTTTGGGATGCCCGGAAGCTGTAATGACATCAATGTTTTGCATAGGTGACATTTTGGTGGAAATGATCAGAAATACGCTGCCAGTACGATGAGCCGGGTTGGTCCTTCCCTGTCACTGGATCCATGCTCACCTCTTGCCATGCAATTACCAAAGCTTTATCCTCTGCTGTCGAGTAGTTACCCCCCCTTGACCACTTTTTTGATGTTGGAGTAGGCACCTCAGCGATGTCGTTCTCAACATCTTCATCCATAGGTCTGGTAGGATCCTCATATCCATTGGAGTTCATCATGAATTCGAGGAAATTTTCATCACTACATATTGATAAAGACATTGTATGAGGAGACACTAAAGATAATGCATGAACAATGGAATGGAAACTGGCGTATTCATACCTTTGGGGCACTTCATCGAACGAGTTGAGGCTGTCGTCCGTTTGGCTCCATGTGGTTGCTTGGAATTGAACATGGGCGGCAGATTCAACCTCGACATTATTTGCTTGGACATCACCAGAGTGGGAAGGCCTCGAGTGTACTTGGGGGCGAGGTGTCTTTCCCTTTGATCTGCCCGATGAGGAGCAAGGCTTACTTGTTTTTGGGTGCTGCCTTTGATCACCAGAGTGGGAAGGCTTGGTTCTCGGTGCAGCTGACTTGGTTTTCGGTGCGGTAGTCGCTTTGGCCCTCGGTGCAGCCTGCAAATGTAAGCATGGGTGAAGCATCAGCAAGCACGGCTATGTGAACAACTATGACAACATCAATTATCACGATGAATGAAGAGAGAGTAAAAAAAAAGTGTTTCAGCGAAGTAAAGGAGCTTTCAGTCCAAGTATTGCTTAAGAAAAATCCATGATGCCTTCTGTCGCCAGTAAAAAAAAAAGAGTATTCGCTCATACATAACTGGTTCTGTTTCTACTACCAGCATTCAACAGTCACTGGCATAGCAATTACATGCAGTCAAATTATTTTTCCAAAACACATATCATGCACCCAATCATCCTACATATATGTAAGTAAACAAAATCATGCAACATTAACAGTCTGAATTATGAAACTATCCTGTTTATGGTATAATGTACATTCTAAACCATACAGGATGAAAATTATAGAAGGCACACAAACTCAAATACCCAAAAGCCAAGATGAAAGGTACCCCCTTCAATTACTTGGAAAAAGAGTGAACCAAATTAAGAAACAAGGAACGAGTTGTGAAGATGATAATTTCCTGTGAACAGTGTTGTAAAACAGACAGACAGAAGGTTGGTGCCTGGCAGCTAATCACCAAATAGGCGGGCTCCTAGGCCGGTTATAGGGTCCCTAAGGCTGATTATCGATGGTAATAAGCTGGTGCTCCAAGGGGATTTCTTTGTTACATCCTTAAAGGATGATAGAAAAGAACCGGTTTTATGAACATCCTGACACGAACCATGGACAAACCACTCCAAACGTTTGGATCAGCGGCAGCCATAAAGTCAATCAACTAGAAACATCACAAAGATCACGGTGCATGTTAAGGGCTATCAATCTCTAGTGATCGCAAATTCATACATGTCTATCAACCAAGTTTACAAGATTTGATAATGGAAACAAGATTTGATACGAATACATGTTAC
Source organism: Alloteropsis semialata (assembly GCA_004135705.1). Lineage (NCBI taxonomy): Eukaryota > Viridiplantae > Streptophyta > Magnoliopsida > Poales > Poaceae > Alloteropsis > Alloteropsis semialata. Next base: position 96,881,921 of record CM014278.1, on the reverse strand, counting down.
AACTATGCATTATGTGTTAAACTGCTGCCTTACGCATGTGATGCGAACACAGAAAAACATTGGGAAAAGATTAACAGATTTAGGGTTCATACGAACAGGGCACACATGAGCACGGATACAGTTCATACCATGATATTAGTAGCAGATCCACACAACCAATTTAACCGATTATCTTCACCGACTCGATCCAGCACATGTGAAATAAACTAGTACAAGCTATGAACTACTATGAAAGCAGATGGAAGGGGCTTGCTGCTCACCTTGGGTTGAGGGAAGACGTCCCCTGATCCGCGGAGGGAAGCAGGGCGAGGCGGCGCCGGGAATGGGGGAGGAGGCCGTGGAGGAAGCCCCTGCATGCCGGCGACGGGAGGAGGCTGCGCTGCCGGTTGGAGGCCGGAGGCGGAAGGCCGCGCGCCTCCGTGGTCTCCGGTGGCAAGTGGGCGGCGACGGAAGCCGAGATCCAGGTTGAGGTCAAGATCCATAGCAGCGGCGGCGGCGGCGGAGGGGCGCGCGCGGCGCTGCGCCTGGCAAGGCGAGGGGGAGGGGGAGGGGAAAAAGTGATGACGTGGCGTGGGACCCACTCTATTGGGAATGACTTATTGGGGAGCTGACGGAGCAGTTTTTACAATAATCCAATATCTTGTTTTTGTCCATCCCCAAAACCTCTCTATTGGGGATGAAATATTCTCAAGCTGTTGGACTTGCTCTAACAATACCAACATTATTCAATCTGCCCGGCGCCAATCATTTACCATGCGAACTGTTCGGGTTAATCATGTGTGACGCATTGACTATATCACAATGCCCACCCTGCCTTGGCGTGTCAAACAAATGTTTGGAGGACAGAGCAAGCGCATCCCTGGCTCTATTTTTTTTGGATGGACGTAATTTGCTTCGTGCATTTTTTTCGAGAAAAATTTTCTCATGCATAGGGTACTACTAGTACGACCGATGATTAAAAAAAAGTGCATGATAGAGCGGAGCCCACAAAGGCGACATGTTGGGTTTGTTTTAGTTGGGTATGTCATGTGAATTATTGTGATCGTTTTATTTTAGCTGGGGATGTGATTGCGTATTTGAACTGCTTGTTTGGTTGTTTTCTTATTTTCTCTTTGTTAAGCTAAGGCCCTGTTTGTTTTCACTTAAGATTATATAATCTAGCTTATGGTTGAGAGCAACAAGGTAAAATATCATCTTGGACCACCAAATAATCCCAAATAAGCTGCACATGGGTAGCTTATTTCAGATTATTTTGTGGTCCATGATGATCTTTTACCATGTTACCCTTCTACCATAAGCTAGATTATATAATCTATGGAGAAAACAAACACCACCTAAGTCTATCGTACCTTAACGTGGTGGGTCGTAAGAAAGCTCTACCAGACAAGGGGGTAGGTGTTTCCCCAATCCGCGCAAAATAAACGTAAGGGCTGTCTATTGGTAATAGAATTGAAAGGGTAGAAGGTATCTCGGCATTGTTGGAGAAGTTTAAGTGGGAGTAAACATTGCTCCCTTACTTGTTCGTTGTCTATCTGTTCTACTAACTTGATGTCTACCTGTATAAATCTATACTCGTTTGAACTACTCGATTGCTATTTTTTTTCCGCTGGTTCTAAAGTTTACCGTAATCTCCTGTACTGCCTCGTTTTTATTTACATATCTTATTATATTTTTTAAGTTAAACTTAGCCAACCTTAATTAAATTTATAGAAAATATAGCGATAACTATTCTATCTAACATATGCACTACCAAAATATATTCCACGGTAGGGTTAATGAAACAAGTTTGGTATTGTAAATGTTATTAGCTTTTTTAGAAAGTTTGGTTAAACTTGGCCAAATTTGACTTGGGACAAATTTAATTGACATATAAATAAGAACATAGAGAGTAGATTGCGTCTCTTCAGTCCGTAAAATTGAGGGCCACTAGTTATTGCACCGTGGATGAAACTTCTCTCATGCCATTCTCAATGCAAGTTTTATATGGGTTTCATTCTTATTAAATGATATGCCACATATGCAAAGATGATGACATGGCACTAGATTTATGATGAGCGAGAGGATTTGGGTTTCATGGGGATGAAACATTGTGTACACAGTTACCAAGACTATAAAACTGGGATGAAACCCCCACTGAGAGCAATTCATTTCATCTCCACCCAATTCATCAACTCTCATTGGTCACTTGGATCCAACATTTAAGTGATATATTAGTCTATGAAACCGTGAAGTGAAACTTTGCATTGAGAGACCCTATTTCATTCATCTACTCAAATACATTTTGATGACATGCCATTTTTAGAAACCGTGCAATTAAACCGTGCACTGAAAATGGCCTCATATCTCATGAAACTCTCTCTTCTCTCTTATCTTAATGACCTTGCCAAACCGGCAAAATTGTTGATGTGACATAGTATTTAAGGCCCATAAAACTCTCCGTGCCCGGTTTTCATGTTTCCAAGTACCATTGCACCTAGAATGGAATGAAACCATCGATGACCAACCCTGTAAAGCAAGGTTTCATTTCACGTTTCCAAGGATAGACATAGCATTTAATACATATATAATGGTGGACAAAGGGATGGGGATGAAGCTCATTCTCTCCCTCTACAACCCACCAAACTTGCCGACTTTTTTTGGTTTTTGACCTTTTTCGCGAAAGGATTTCACAAATAGACCCCTGACAGAAAGAATTGCAAAAATAGACCCTGAGCTCGGCGCCACAAATCACGGCGCCGAGCTTACACGTCTCGGCGCCGTAAATCATGGCGCCGAGGTCCATTACCGTAGCAGCAGACATGGCATACGTGGAACTGAGGTGGCAACACGGTTCAGCGCCAAAACTGATGGCGCTGAGCTCGGCGCCGAGATCTGTGGCGCCGAGCTCAGCTCACCGGTTGAGGTCCCTTTCAGTGAATAGTAAATAGTGAACAGTGAACAATAAATAGTGAACAGTGAACAGTGCTTGTGTCTCGTGACTTTCAAATTCTGACCGCATTACAGATTTTTGATTTTTCATCTAATAACCAGTACATAGCTTCATGCTCCCTGGATAAAACTGTGCGAGTATGGGAAATCTCTAAGGGCACATGCATTAATTAGGGTTGTATATGGAATTTCTTCCCAGCTCTGCATTTGCTTTCATCCTGTAAGTCCCAGCTTAGCACCATGTATGATTGTTTCCATCTCTTTTACTTATTTTACTGGTGCTATCTCCCTATATCTCTGCTGCTAATAGTTCTTTGTGTGGGAATAATCATGAGTTAACTACTGTATATTTACCATGTTTTCGACCTCTTTGTTGCAGGTGAACAATAATTTGCTTCTCGTTGGCAACGCAAACAAGGAAATCAATGTAAACTTCTTCTCCTTTTGCCCCCAAGCCCAACAATTTATATACTGTTATTTGCTTTCGGATAGGCTGTATTGCTTGGTCGTCGTATCTAATATCATGTAAAATTGTTTAATTACCAGCAGTTTCCCCTTGCATTCAGTGGTTTTAACCCAATTTTGATCCGTCTATCTTTGTAAATTAGGCAATAAATTTTAGCACTGGGAAAGTAATCGGCAAACTTAACTTTGATGATGCGGTCACTATTCACTATTCATGTTCACTGTTCACTGTTTATCGAAAGTGACGGCCACCGGTGAGCTGAGCTCGGCGCCACAGATCTTGGCGCCGAGCTCAGTGCCTTGGCGCTGAACCGTGTTGCCACCTCAGCTCCACGTATGCCACGTCTGCTGCTACGGTAATGGACCTCGGCGCCATGATTTACGGCGCCGAGACGTGTAAGCTCGGCGCCGTGATTTGTGGCGCCGAGCTTAGGGTCTATTTTTGCAATTCTTTCTGCCAGGGGTCTATTTGTGAAATTCTTTCATGAAAAAGATCAAAAACCAAAAAAGTCGGCCAAACTTGATGCCGTGTCACCATATTGATTACATGGCACATCATTATAGAGAATAAAACTCCCATTAATAATGACCCGGGTGTCAATCACTTTATATGATCCCTAAGAGATTGATGCGATATTTGGTTTCTCGGTGGATCATTCAAGCTAGCTTACATGTCAAGAACAGCACGATAAAAATCCACCCTAACCATCAAAATAAGCTGTCCAAGATGTGCTTTTCGAGTGGATCATGTGCTCGTTTCTGCTTTTTGAGAAGCTGTCCTGCAGCTTCCGTTCCGGCAGCCAGCTGCCACCACAGCAAAACGCACATTGTTCATAAAAAGTAAGCGAGCAGGCTAGGGTGCTCTTTACCATATTAACCTATTATCTAATAAGCTAGCTTATATGATCTACAAGTAAAACATGCAAGGTTGAAAACATGCCCTTCATATGATGTGTTTGTCCTTTGTGATAACAATGGAGCAGCGGAATAATCAAATTAGCGAACTAACTTGTCACAAGCATTTCATTGAACACCTTGCGTGCATGAATAATAACAGCACCCATGTTTCAAACCATCAAACCACAAGTTACCCAATGATTCAATAACAAGATACTTGCAGCAGCTACCTCACTAAAATATCAAGCCCCATCATCTCATATCAACATATCAAAGAACACATATATGTCTCTCATGCCAACTCATCCATACAAGCAAACACTTCACATATGGACCAATAACAAGCAAGATGGTGACTAAATCAACACATATGGCAAGAAAAATACCGAATCAAGAGTAGACACCAAGATTTACGTGGAAACCCCTTGCGGGAAAAAACCTCGGGCGGCGGCGAGCAATCCACTATAGAATGAAGAAATACAAGAGGTGGGAACCAACAAGGATAGGGAAGCTCCAAATCCCCAACAGATTTCACTTTCTATTGGATGGATTTGGTGGATCTAAGCCTCTCCTCTCCCTAACCCTAGCTCTCTCCCAAGCTCAAGAACAGGACTCTCTGGACAATCCCGAGTTGGTGAAGACCCGTATAATGGTAGCTTTACAAAATAGCCCTTAGAGCTTTAGAATATTGCAAACAGCCCTAATTTCAGTATACAACATATGTAGGCTTTGTTTTGCATAATAAATGGGCTAAATGACTTCCAAATTGGTGAAATTAGGAGCTGCAGATCACATACCTCGATGCTAGGAAAAGAGATGATCCACGACAGAGCTACCGCGCTGTCACATGAAAATGAAGGTGAAGTTGATGTAGCTAAAAGTGAGAGTGATGCTAGTTTTCGTATCAACAAGGGCAATGATACCGATACATGTTTCCTGTGGACTAGTGGATATGTACGTGCCACAGGCACGTTTTAAAAACTTATAATATATAGTACATTTATTTTTTTATAACAAGTCCAATATAATAGTAGAGATAAAAGTGGAACATGTGCTTTTTCAAGTAACGATGTAAAGTACATGCGTATTTTTATAACAAATCTAATATAATAAACAGATGTGACAGGCACGTGGTTTCAAATGATGTACTAAAGTAAAATTTTATATTCTAAGAAAATTTAGTAAAAATTATATTAAATATGTACATATGGCACATATGTATGTTTTAAAAAAAGTATAATTTTCTCTTAACTATATTTGGCATTCCTATAAGTCTTTAATTGGATGTATAAACATTTCTCTGAATAGGAAAAAAAAGAGCTTTCTGAATTAGAGAAAACGATCCTTGAAAATACAGACAACTATTCAAGTGCAGTATCAATCTTGTGGTTTATGCTTTAAGCACATTGCTCCTGGCCTCATCTAGTTCCCAGTATCAATCTCGATGCTGCCAGGAAAAAAGGATATTAAAGTGCAGTGAAATAAAAACCAGCAGTATGTTCCGTAAAAAAAAACCAGCAGTATGTTATTGTCTTGTAAAATATTTAGCTGAGATTGGCGAATAATTCTAATCAATTTGAATATATATATATATAGAACACTAAAAAACACTACCAGATCACAGGGCAAGTCATTGAACCTCATATTTAATTCAACTGCTACACTAAGATATCAAGGAGCCAAAATAAAAAAAATGGCACAAGAAAAGTGAAGAAAACAAAAATGAGGCAATGCAAGAGCGACTTGTAATTGGCATGTACCATGCAATGATTTCCTTCCATTCCACCAAGATATAGTCAGATGGTCATAGCATCAGCACTGCAAATGCAAAACTTAAGGAATTTGTTCAGAAATTGGTGTCTAAAATAATCTAGCTAGTTAATTGCAATGACTAATCATGTTGACCTATTGCAAAGCATGAAAATCGTAACATGCATTTTTTTTGAGATAGAAGAAATTAGAATTAGATTCATATATGTAGTTATGCAGTCCCTCCATCTCTTGCCTATTTCCAAAAGATTCCTTTCAGTATATATGGCTCAGGTCTTAGCCTTGCAGATGCATCCTCAATAAGCCTATTTATCATTCACTGTTCAAAATACCCAAAACCTCAAAAACCAAATCATCAGTACATCTACCCTTCCCTTCTAGACACTATTTTCACTTGACATTTCAAGAGCCCAGGGTGAAGTTACTGGATTGCAAGAGGGGAGAAGGGGAAAAAAGATACCTTTCTACAATGACAAGCTCCTGCACCTCGATCTTCACCTCAAGCAACTTCACAAACACCAAGCAACTTCACAAGCACCCATTTCCTTCTCATAACATTTCTGCTAGCAAAATTCCAGGAACATTGATCATAAAGAGTCCAAGGTCATCACAGTTTCTTAAATAGTGAAGCTTTTGATGCAGCTACCAAAACTGTAGTACACCATTTTTTACTATTAGGGAACCTTTCAATAATCAGTGCATTCACAACATCCATGTGCTCATTCCTAGTGGAAAGGATTGCAAGCTCTTGCATGTAGACTGCAAGTCAAGAAATATCATGTCAAATAATGTCATGCAACAGGACAAAAGGATTCAGAGGAACTGCATGTTGTTGCTTCTTCACACAGCAAGTGCACTAATCATCAAACAAAATATGTGTATAGTTCCTCTTTCCAATACAATCGTGTTACTGCATAAAAAAAGTAAAATACTGAGCTGCGAAATGATAATTAAAAATATTGTGGGCATATATTTTGAATCACATGGAAAACAATTCAGAAACAATTAGTGCAAACATACAGGCATGCTGAATTTACAGGAAAAAAGAAATAATAATGATCAGATTTAATAAAGCATGCCAGAATAGAAAGACCAATGATACCACAGTTTCCAAATATATAGTCTTCAATCTGAGAACGATTAAGTACATCTCAAGGATTGTGTTGCTGTTCAGAGTGAGCAGCACTCCTCAGAGCCCAGTGCCTCCCTGCAAGTATCATCAAGAATTAAAGCCTGTATTGAAAGAGATTCCTTTTTTTAAGTGCATTGCATAAAAGCTGAACTGATCTCTTCACTTGCCGGGACACCCCAGCACTTGATCACCATGACCATCTATCTCTGCGCTGCAAATTGAGCCAGGAACCTAACTGAAACAAAGATGATTTTAGTTTTAAAATGCTCGCAATGCTGGAAAGAAATAAATAGGCCATTCAAACTACCACACTGAACCATGCATTGTCCAAACGTCTGGGAGTTGTCCAGGCACTGTCCTTATTTTGCACAATGGTGGTTCACGGTAATTTTTTTTTCTTAATGTTGTCTGAGTGAATACCAAAACGACTAAGCAGAAACATGGACAAATCACCATCACAAGAACAGTGTGCTATCTACTTTTCCCAGGACCAACGTGTCAGGCAAATATATCATGAATCTAAAACCTCAAATGGAAGTTAAGAGTACTTTTCCCAGGACCAACGTGTCTGGTGCGATATCCCATTCCCATCCTTCCAAAACTCATATATTTTTTCATGTATGTGACACTTGAATGGTCATGCAAAGATTGAACATCAAGTAGAGATCTTGAGCGATTGAACAATACAAATTTTCAATGAAAAATCCATTCCTCCTGCGTAGCTTGGCCCAATTTCCTGCACCACAAGGAAACATTTAAATAACATGCCTCTGACTCCAAATATAAAATTGCAAAGTATCTAGTATCTACAAAATAAAGCATTTGAAGGATCAAACTAATATCTGAAAGCATATGGGATGCCACATTTAAACCATATAATCATTTAGGATAAGAGTAGGCCATATAGTGCACTTATATGATATATCTTGTGATTTCTGTATGAAACAAAATGATGGAGACCTGCAGCACTATCTACTTTTTGGCCTCATAGCTGAGTATATATAACAAAGAAAGACAGTGTGTGATCTACTTTTCACAGGAAATAAAATTAAGAAAGAAGTTTATTGTTATGAGATGTGGGAGAAAACTCTTGAGAAAGCCAAATCTCAAATGGAAGTTAGAGTACTTGCAGTTACCTAGCTCCAACAGTGTGATAACAGCACTAACAGCATTTCTTAGTAGTGAAAAATATTAAGTTATGATGTGACTCAGTCAGAGACCAATGTAAAGAATATATGGAATGACGATATTGGGAAATAAATAGGAGAAAAGCATAATCAAGCAATGCATAAAAAGTATAGCAATGACTATTGGAAGAAAGAAGCCAAGAGTATTGCCTTGACAAGTGCAGTCAAGCTCTTCATTAAATATATGATATATACCAGTTTAGGTGTCAACTATGTTGCTATTTAAATCCAAACAAAAAAATAATTGGGATGTCAGGCAAATACTAAATGTGAATAAGAAAAAGGATAGTATTTTTTTTACCATTAGTAGGGGCCATCCTGGAGCAGCGCCAGCACACAACGCAAGAAAATTTGAAGATAAATCCAAGTGAAAAACATAAACAATGAATTCAGTGACTACCGAATTGCCTGACTGCCTGAGAAAAAAGTATAAAGCAGGGAACATTGCCCAGATTACCCCATTTGAAACTAATTTGCACATATCTGCACAGATAATTACAAAGAGATGGCAGGACCTGTACATCAACATAAGTAACTAACAAGGGTAATAATGAGACTATTGTTATTAAATCACCATTCCCATATAGTAATCTGAAAGAAAATTTGAATGTATGCGAATATGCAGCCAGGCATCTTCTGGTTCTGCTATTATCCACAGGTGCAGAGAGATCATATAGGTTAAGTTCCAGAAAGAAAATATTATGTCACATAAAAAATATTATTTGTGCAGGGGTAAAACTTTTACTCTAAGTATGATTGCCTATTTATCTGTCAGATCAACATGAAATGAAATAAGACAATGAATCACGAATATCACAAAAATATTGGCTTGAGGAAAAAAGTTAGGTGATTTATAACTAACAAAGCCGAAACATTTTACTTCACATTTTCATCTTTTTTATGGTTTTTGTCTGCATAATCCAGGAGCTTACCTCTCTCCATTCGAAGTACTCAAGAATATATGATTTTACTCAGCAAAATGCAACGCTTAAAGGTGCAGCATTGGCAATCTTTATTTAAGCTAAGGATTAAACACAATAAAAAAAGAAGCAATGCAAATTCGATGGAAGCAATTTTGATATAGACGCCTTGCTCAGCAAGCTCATCTGCCCCCAAATCAAGTTCCAGATCGAGCTGTTTTTGCTCACACAAATCAAATTTGTACTCCACGTATTGAGTTCATCTATGCCCAATCGAGTTCCTAAATTGTGGATTGAGCTTGTTAACTGCCCAAATCGAGTTCCTGGTTACCGGATTGATCTCCCCTCATAGAAATTGAGCTATTTGTTCTCCAATTGAAGTGGACCCCATCAAAATCGACTTCCTCATCTGACAAATTTGTGCTTCTCCCCACCCAAATAAGGTTTCTCGTCACTAATTGAGCTTGCCTGGCAATGGAAACCACTGTTCGGAAGGAGGAGGAAGGAGGCATGGGAAGCAAACTTACAGACTGTCATGTGGGGGAAAACCTACACCAGGAGACACCGAGCCAGAGATGTGCGCCGGGCAGCAGAACGGGCGGGCGCACGCATGGACGCAGAACGCGCGGTGATCGCGGGCACGGCGCATGCAACCGAGGATGAAGCGATCAGCGCAAGTGGCTGAAGTTGGGAAGCTATTTTTAGTTGTTAAGATATTATTTGCTATCTTTGATTAGTTCCTTGAATTGAGGAGTTTGTTTCCTCCGTTGGTTAGGGCCGATGGCCATATATTCCCTGTAAACCGAAAGATTGAATTAAGCAAGATCAATTACCTGCTCTCCTACCCTCGCTCTCAAGCCCGATCGGCAGTGAGGGGAATAACCTCCGCATCGGAAGACCACGGCCGGAGATTACGAACTCCGTAGTCGCGGGCCGCCTACCCTAGATCATAAGGCCCTTGACAACCTGGTATCACGATCCACTCGATCCTCAGCCGCACCTTCATCTTCCACACCAGCCGCCGCCCCTAGCCCACCACCAGCGCCGCCATCCCCAGCCCCATCACCCGCCTCCGCAGCCAACCCAGCCGCCGACATGGCCGAGCCCACCATCGCCGACCTCTTGAAGGAGATCAAGAACATGTCCGCCGACCTCACCTCCCTGAAGGCCGATATGGCGACCTTGCAGGCCAAGGCCTCGACGGCCGACAGCAGCGAGACTCGCCACCCTGTTGGGTCGCGCGACCTCGACCTGCCCCCCCGGCCCAAGAAGTGGGATTTTCCCCGCTACGACGGCACCACGGATCCGCTGCTCTTCCTCAACAAATTCGAGGCGTACTTCCGTCACCATCGTACCATGGCCGAAGAGCGCGTCGGCATGGCGTCCTACCACCTGGACGACGTCGCGCAGACTTGGTACACCCAGCTGCTCGAGGATGAGGGACCCCCGACGTGGGGGCGCTTCAAGGAACTCGTGAACCTGCGTTTCGGGCCACCCCTGCGTGCGGCCCCGCTCTTCGAACTCTCCGAGTGCCGGCGCACGGGAACAGTGGAGGAATACTCCAACCGCTTCCAGGCGCTCCTGCCGCGCGCGGGTCGGCTCGACGAGTCCCAGCGCGTCCAGCTCTTCACCGGCGGTCTTCTGCCGCCTCTCAGCCACGCCGTCCGCATCCACCATCCGGAGACGCTCGCCGCCGCCATGAGCCTGGCACGCCAGGTGGAGTTGATGGAGCGCGATCGGCCGGCGCCACCTCCACCACGAGCCCCACCGCGTGGGCTGCTACCTGCGCCTGCGCCACGGCTCGCGCTACCCGCGCCCGCGCCCCAGTTGGCGCTGCCTGCCCCACCAGCGGCCGCCCCACAGGGTCGCGACGCGACCAACCCACGGCGCCTGACGCCGGAAGAGATGGCCGAACGCCGCCGCCAAGGTCTGTGCTTCAATTGCAACGAGAAATTCACCCGTGGCCACAACAGGTTCTGCCGTCGCCTCTTCTTCGTCGACGGGGTGGAGATCGACGACGTCGCGGTTGAGGGTGACGCGGCGACCGCCGCCGAGGATACGGAGGCGCCCGTGTTCTCCCTGCATGCCGTCGCCGGCGTGCCCGTCGCGGACACGATCCAGCTCCAGGTGACCGTCGGTGACGCCTCCCTCCTCGCCTTGCTGGATGGAGGCTCGACGCACAGCTTCATCGGTGAGGAGGCGGCGAGGCGCGCCGGCCTCCCGATCCAGTCCAGCCCGCGCATGACGGCCATCGTCGCCAACGGCGAACGCGTGGCCTGCCCTGGTGTCATCCGGGATGCGGCCTTCACCATCAACGGCGCCACATTCCACACCGATCTCTTTGTGATGCCCCTCGCAGGTTTCGACGTGGTGCTTGGCACTCGGTGGCTCGGCACGTTGGGTCCCATCGTGTGGGATTTCGCCTCCCGGTCGATGGCGTTCCAGCGAGACGGACAACGCTTAGCCTGGACGGGCGTGGCCTCGACCTCGACAGCGCAACTGCGCACCCTCGCAGCGGCCAGTGGGACGCTCCTGGATGAGCTCCTGGTCGCATATGAGGACGTCTTCGGTGAACCGACGGGCCTCCCACCCCCTCGTGGCCGCGACCACGCCATCGTCCTCAAGCCTGGCTCCGCTCCCGTGGCGGTCCGTCCGTACCGCTACCCAGCGGCGCACAAGGACGAGCTGGAACGCCAGTGCGCCGCGATGATCGAGCAGGGCGTCGTCCGCCGTAGCGACTCGCCCTTCTCCTCGCCGGTCCTGCTCGTCAAGAAGGCCGACGGCTCGTGGCGCTTCTGCGTCGATTACCGCGCCCTCAACGCCCTCACCGTCAAGGACGCGTTCCCGATTCCCGTCGTCGACGAGCTCCTCGACGAGCTCCACGGCGCCCGCTTCTTCACCAAACTCGATCTGCGGTCGGGGTATCACCAAGTGCGGATGCGGGCCGAGGACGTCCACAAGACCGCCTTCCGTACACACGACGGCCTCTACGAGTTCCTCGTCATGCCGTTCGGGCTGTGCAACGCCCCGGCAACGTTCCAGGCCCTGATGAACGACGTGCTCCGACCATTTCTGCGACGCTTCGTGCTTGTCTTCTTTGATGACATTTTGATTTACAGTGAGACTTGGACCGACCACCTGCGGCACCTGCGTACCGTCCTCTCCGTGCTCCGTCAGCACCGGCTCTTCGTCAAGCGCAGCAAGTGCACCTTCGGCTCCCCCTCGGTGTCCTACCTCGGCCACGTCATATCCGAGGCGGGCGTCGCCATGGATCCGGCCAAGGTTCAGGCTATCCACGAGTGGCCGGTTCCCCGTTCGGCACGGGCGGTGCGCAGCTTCCTCGGCCTCGCCGGTTACTACCGGAAGTTCGTCCACAACTACGGCACCATCGCCGCCCCGCTGACGGCCCTCACCAAGAAAGACGGGTTCTCCTGGACAGAGGACACCGCCGCTGCCTTCGACGCCCTTAAGGCAGCAGTGACATCGGCACCCGTCCTCGCCATGCCGGACTTCGCCAAGCCGTTCACAGTCGAGTGCGACGCGTCCACCCACGGGTTCGGCGCTGTGCTGGTCCAGGACGGCCACCCCGTGGCGTTCTTCAGCCGGCCCGTCGCGCCGCGTCATCGTGCCCTCGCTGCCTACGAAAGGGAGCTGATCGGCCTGGTGCACGCCGTCCGTCACTGGCGGCCGTACCTCTGGGGCCGGCGCTTCGTCGTCAAGACCGACCACTACTCCCTCAAGTACCTGCACTGAGATGGACCTGTACTGGCAGAGAGCTCCGCGGCGTCTGCAAGGGCTCTGCTTCCGAGAGCTTCGCGACGGCAGCGTGCGCTCCGATGCCAGGAACTCTGCAACGGCTGTGAGAGCTCCGATGCCAGGGAGATCTGTTTCGGCAGCGAGAGCTCGGCATCGTCGCCTCCCCTCTTCGGGGCAGAGCCCCCGCCACCGCCCTGGTTCACGGGCGCCGGCGCTGCCTCCGCTCCTTGGACTCCGCTGCTGCAGTGGACGGCAGCGGTGCCGCCGCTTCCGGTGCTCAGGCCGTGCACCTGGATCGAGTCAAAGAGAAAGAGGTGAGGGCTCCTTGTTTTCCAGAGCTGCAGCAATGGGCTCGTTGATAATCCTCATCACCTCGTCCAGCAGTCCTACCAACATCGCCGGAGGCTGGCCCGGTCGACGCCGGGCTTGAGGAAGAGGAGGCCAGCTGCCAGGATTCTACCGGCGGGGATCCAGTGTCCGGCCACCGGCGGGGAAGAGTGCGAGCACCCGGCGCGGGCGCAGCCGCCGCTGCTCCGTGTGAGCCGGGCGCCGCCGACTTACCGGGCCCGGCCGTGCCTAGAGGAGATCCGGTTTGGGAGCGCGGGGAAGCCGAGCCGACGAGCGCGGGGGAGGCCGTCGCGAAGGGCACCCACCGCTGGCCGTCCCAGAAGACGACCCGGCCGTCGGCGACGCCCGTGTACGGGCCGCGTCCCTGCGGGCCGAAGGCGACGCTCTCGGGCCCCTGCACCTCGCCGTGGAACCGCACCTCCGCGCCCCGGAGCCACTCCCGCGCGTCCGCGTGCGGCGGCATCTCGGCGGGCTCTGGGAGGTCGATGAAGTGCACCTCGAACCCTGGGAAGTCCGCCATGCTGCTCATCCGCAGCGGGTCCGTGCCGCAGAACGCCGCCAGCGCCGCCACCAGCAGCGTCGCGGCCATCACGCCCGCAGCGGGTCCGTGCCGCAGAACGCCGCCAGCGCCGCCACCAGCAGCGTCGCGGCCATCACGCCCGGCGAAGCCATCTACCCCCCCCTCCCCCGCGCCGTCTCCTCGCTCGCGCCGCTTGGAGGAAGCCGCCGCTGGAGATCTGGTGGGGTGGATCGGGGAGGTGAGGAGGATGGAAAGGAGAAGCGAGGAAGCGATGGCGAGATTGACGGAACAGTGGGTACGGCGGGCGGGTAAGCCCAGACGCGAGGTGAGAAAAACAATCGGAAAACGGCGGAAGTATTTTCCTTCGCTCATTTTTTCGATCTCCCCCCCTCCCCTGTCAAACTTTTGGCCTGCCGTGTGGGACCTCTTGTGAGGGGTAAAGATGTTTAATCTTGGGTGAAAAATGTTTTCAAAAGTTATTCTCTTTATAGTATAGATTCGTCCCTGATAATAAAAAAAGAAAATATAAATCCAGTTGTCAAGCAATTGATGGCGATTAGCTAGGAGGGAGACAAATCTATCCGTGGTAATGGACCGGTGCGCTCCGGAGTCGAGATCGTCGCAATCGGATTCCGATCTTGACTACACCTTGCCTAATTAATCTATGTTCTTGTAGGCAAGAATTAAAACTGAATCATTTGTTTCCCGTCTGAAATCGCGCAAGCAGGAGCTATAACCATTCCATTGATTTCTCACCGAACTTTACGTATGGGAGGATTGAAAAAATTAAAAGGATAGCTGAGTGCTGAGACAAGTTTCACCCACGGCACGGTTTGTAGAGGGAGAGAGCGACAGCTGGCTGCGATGCATGCCGAATTACCAATTACAGCCGCGAAATCACCGCGCGTCTGGTATCAATGCGAAATCACCTGCCAAATCTCTCGCTATACTCGCTAGCAGCCGTTGCTGGACGCCTCCTGACCGTGAGAGTCCGTGACCGGGTTGACTGGCTGCTGCCAGACGAGCAGGCCACGGCCCCGGTGCCAGTGAGCCAGGACTCGCCCGCCGCTGCGGTTGTGGTCCGTCACGAGTCGCCAAGGGAGATGCGATGCCAAAATCCAAACGCGCCTCGTCGTCTCGTCTCGTCTCGCTCGCCCACCACCCCACACCGGCCGCGATCGATCTCGATCTCATCCGCACCCGCCTCGCTTCGGTTGCCCTGCCCTCCTGCTGGCAGGGCCGCCGCCTATAAAGGAGCGAGGCGGAGGCCGGCGCCCGCCATCCCTCTCTCTTCCCCTCTCCCCCTTCGCCGCCTACCTCGGCGAGTCGGTCTCCTCTTGTCTCCGCATTCTCTCCGCTCGTGGACGTGTAGTGGTGGGCTAGTGGCTAGCGGACTGCTGCTGCCATCGCCGCGCGCCGCCTGCATGGTGATGGAGGGGAACACGGGCTCACTCTACGGCCGCCTCAACAGGGCCAGCACGCGGGGGTTCCTCGCCTACGTCGCCGCGGGGGCCGCCTGCGCCGCCGTCCTCGCCTGCTTCGTCCTCTCCGCCGCGGACCCGCGCGCCGCCGAGCGCAGCGATGGCCTGCTTCGCCTGTCCTCCCGCTCCGCGCGCGTCTGGCCGGTAAGCCGTTCGCCCTTTTGCCTCCTCGCCTCCCCCACTTCCCTCGCCGGTTTCGTCGCGCTGAGCTCTGACCTCGCGGGCCGCTGCGCGGACGGTTTGCTCCAGGACCTCGCCTTCAACTGGCGGGTGGTTGTGGCCACCGTCGTCGGGTTCCTCGGCTCAGCGTTCGGCACCGTCGGCGGCGTCGGCGGCGGCGGGATCTTCGTGCCCATGCTCAACCTCGTCGTCGGCTTCGACACCAAGTCCGCCGCCGCGCTCTCCAAATGTAAGCCATCGCCCGCACTCACAAGTCGCCACCACCGGCGCCGGCCTGTGCCCAACTCAATTGCCGATGCATGTGTCTGCTGATTTGCTTCTCGCTGACACGCCTGCTCGCTTGGTTCTGTTCGGGCGCAGGCATGATCATGGGTGCCTCGGCGTCGTCCGTGTGGTACAACCTCCAGGTGTCGCACCCGACCAAGGAGGCGCCCGTCATCGACTACAAGCTCGCGCTGCTCTTCCAGCCCATGCTCATGCTCGGCATCACCATCGGCGTCGAGCTCAGCGTCATCTTCCCCTACTGGCTCATCACCGTCCTCATCATAATCCTCTTCGTAGGTAATGGCGCTTGCCTTTCCCATGCTGCCAAATTTATGCCGCGAAAAGCAGGCAGCACGTACTGTTTTGCTTGGTCCTACTACTTTGTGCGTCTAGTGAGATCGCTGATATGGAGGCGTCCTTTCATGTGATCAATTCGTTGCAGGCACTTCGTCGAGGTCGTTCTACAAGGGGATTCTCATGTGGAAAGAGGAGACAAGGATTCTGGTTGGTTCCTGTCACATTTGCGCTGTTTGCTCTCTTTTGTTACCCCCTGTGTCCTGAAAGGCTCTGTTTTGTTACCCCCTGTGGTGAATGATTGCAGATGGAGACACGTGAGAGAGAAGAGCAATCAAAGTCTGCCTGTGCGGCAAATGATGGTAAGAAACTTTAATGCTTGCATGATAGTTTGACATGCTGTGCTGATAGCAATAGCCAATAAGCATCATCTGTAAGCACTTTGAGCTAATATTCATTTTATGATTTAACATGTTGTGGTTCGATTTGAACTGCTGCAGTTGTCATTGCCCCGAGCTATGAGGAGCCCCTCCTGACTCAGCCTCAGCCGAAGGAGAAGTCTGCATTGGTAAGCCACAACTACTGCAAGTATCTATCATTTGCATTTGTAACTTCCTACGCAACTGTGGTGCTTACGACCTAATCATATAGTATGAATGAGCTTTCAGATCCACCTTTGAAACCATGCTATGATTGGTTCATAAATATTATTCAGATCCACTCAGTGATTCTATACCCACATGCTTAGGGCATTCTTGGTTATATACTAACATGGTTTGGACCTAGGAGGATGTTGATAGATGCTCTGAACATGCAAGAAAGCAAGAAGAAACAAAAGACAGTTTGTCCTCATGTGATCTAATCACTGAATTATCCTTCTTTTTTTTATTTCAGGAGACTTTTCTGTTCAATTTGAGGTGGAAGAATATCCTAGTTCTAATGTCTGTCTGGTCATGTTTCTTGGTGCTGCAAGTTCTCAAGGTCTCTCTTCTACACCGAGGATTTTTTTTTGGTTGAAAATGACTGAATAATTTTTATCCTTCCTATGTAAAAACAGTCAATCTTCATAACAATGGTTGGTATCTCTAAATACAATCACTAGGATAGTTTGCCTATGTTAACTGTCCAAAGACCAATTACTCTTGGGTACATGAGAATAGAATATCATCTGTTAGTGCTCCTTTGGCTCCTTTGTCTCCTTTAAATGGAAATGTTTATTAACTGCAGTGAGTTTTCCTTGCAGAATAATTCGAAATCATGCAGCACTTTCTACTGGGTGATCAACGTTCTACAGGTGATGATGGTTTTACTTTGTGCCACTGTTTTGTCTAAAGTGAAATCATATCTGCCAGACTGTCTTTCAATTCGGTGGACACAGAACATAAGCCATGTTAGGCCTAGATAATTTTCCTTTATTGCTGGCTGTTAGTTCTGTTACACACAAATCAGAACACGTGAAACCCTTCTGGCTATATTTTTTAATGCTGTGCTAAATAATTTAGGTTCCAGTTGCGGTGAGTGTGTTCCTGTGGGAGGCCGTGCAGCTATGCAGGGAGAGCCGTGCTCGCCGTATGAATGGAAACTTGGAGTGTGTGTGTGAGGCCTCTATCGAGTGGTCACCGGCACAATTGATCTTCTGCGCCTTCTGTGGTCTCCTCGGTGGGACTGTTGGTGGTCTTCTTGGATCTGGTGGTGGGTTCATCCTTGGTCCACTTCTTCTTGAGTTTGGGTGCATACCTCAGGTATTTAAATTACCTCACTTTCATGCTAAATTTCATTCCATGTAGTTCATTTTTCAAACGTTATCAGCTGATTTGTATGGTGGTATACATCCATACAACATATTTGAAATGAGATCTTGTTGCAAGTGCACCGCTTTTTCAGCTGACAGTATCTTTTACCAACTGTACAGTTACACTATCAAAGGAAGGCATAGAGATAGAAGTTCATCCCTATAAGTTTCCTAGCAATCCCATTGCATTTCCACATCCAATTATTATGTGATGATTGCTATGCATTGTAGCCTAAGGCCGTGTTTCTTTCCCCTTATGATGGGATTTATCGGCGAAAATAAGCAAGAATCCCACCAAACGTCCTGCTTATTATCGCTTCTGTGATAAGCCGCTTCAGATATTTGAACTACAATAAGCGAGAAGTGAGAATCTTCGCTTAGCTTATGAGAGAAGCAGATACAAACATGCCCTAAGGCAACAGCCAGCGCTTTGGACAAGACCAAGGGATAAAGACAAGAACGGGTCTTGTCCTTTTTCCATCCATAGGTAGCTGCATGTAAGCTTCCCTACTGAAGAGACCAATCCAGATACAACTTTGCTACTGCATCCGTTTTCTCCAATCGTGACACACTTTCAAAACCACAATTGCAATATATAGATTGAAAATAGACATCTTGAGCATCTTCAAGTTTATTAATTTGTATATGGGTTATAAGCTTAGAATCAGTATTGTAGTATCTACAGTAATCCCTAAATTTTCATATTGCCTTGTGTTAATATTACAGTTGGACGATTGACTAGCTTACAATGTTACTGTTGGCTTTGATATTTTTGCGATGAAAACCCATTTGGTTATTTGACCATATGAAGTTGGATACAATCCAGAAAGTCCTCCAATTGCACTTGTTGGAAAGCAAAACTGCCCCCATATAATGATAAAACAACTGAATCATTGGCATGGTCCACAATGCACATCGCACCCCTACATGCTTGAGCTTTATGATGTGGTGCTTGTGCTTGTGGATAAGGAGAGGCCGTGCATCGTCTTAACCCTAGGTTGATTGGAGAGGAGAGGTGAGGAGGAAGATGCCGCCCGCAGGCCATCGTCATCGGTTTTAGTGCCAGTCACCAAGCCATCGTCGACCAAGAAGACTAGCGAGGAGCAAGGGCGTGTTTAGATGCGCGCGTTTTGCATAAAGTTTATGCATTGGGCCGCGTGCACAGAGAGAAGAAATGAACTGACACAGTTCTCAAGGTGTAAACTTTATGTAAAATATGTGCATCTAAACACCCCCGAAGTGAGAAGATACTGTTTGCCAGCATTGAGTTGTCACTACCGCCGGTCTTGTGAGGACAATGCCGCAGGCCTTTGAGGGTGGTAGGCTTGTGAGGGAAGGGGCTGAAGGGCTGGATTCTGGATGTGGCCAAGTGGGTGACGCCAAGTCAGGGAAAACCGGCGGTGAGGTTGGTGGCTTCCAGGTTATATGCATAGGGTTGAGCTAGTACTAGGCCTGGGCTGTAAGACTTAGCGGCTATATTTCGGTATTTTTGGTTTAGACAATTAAGCGAGCCATAGAATCGAACTAACTGGGATTATTTCAGTTAGTGAGAAGTCAGACCCGCTCTAGTGACCAATATTTTTCAATTTCAGTGACATAGTTCAGTTCAGTTTTTGTTATCAGATAATAATTATACCCAGCCCTACTCCCGACACATAACCAACTAAGGCCTTGTTTAGATCAGCAAGTTTCTGACAAGTTTCTGCTGTTCACCCGTCACATCGAATGTTAGGACATTAATTAGGAGTATTAAACGTAAATTAATGATAAAACCCATTTCATAACCCCCAGGTAAATTCGCGAGACGAATCTATTGAGCCTAATTAGACCATGATTAGACAACGTCGTTCTAAAGTAAACAATCTCTAATGATGGATTAATTAGGCTTAATAGATTCGAAATTCAATTTTCAGACGAGTTGTGTAATTAGTTTTTTTTATTAGTATCCGAATACCCTTCCGACATCCCATTTTTACGATTCGGCAAATTTCCACTTTCCAAACTAAACAAGGCCTAAGCCATATGCTAAGCTATAGACACTTTACGTGTGTTGGTTGCCCCTACAGTATTTAAAAGTACTATTTTCAAAATAAATTATTTATGAAACTACTAATATTATATAATATTATATTAAACTAAAAGCGCGTTAGTGGTGATCCTTGATTAGAAATTTAGAAGCACCGATCCGTACTCCACCATTCGTGGCTCAAAAAAAAGCTTTCCTAACGTGGGTCCATTCAATTGCATGCCACACCTTTTACAAACTTTTCTAGGCAAAACGTAGCATGAGACGCCACCAACTAGTCACCTTTGGAGAACAAGGTCATCAGGATTTGGAAAATTTTCATTGCAAATTCGGGAGCTTTGGTGGCCTCCTTTGGATAACTAGGTCAACAACGAACTTGTCTTAGAGAGAGACGTAGAGCAGTGATGGGTCCCGAGCACAATAGCCGGACAAAGCATGGAAGGCGGCCTATGGACTGTCATAAAATGAGCAATATTAAAGCTGAGTTTTTTCTTACAACCAAAGTGAGCTACAATTTGGCCCAATAGAAAAGAAGAGCAGAAATGAGGATGGATTATAGTTACTTAATTTCATATCCATCTTTCATAAGTTTTGGCTTACATACATTCTAAAGTTTGAGATTGGTGCTATACTCAATGGATGGTCAAGATGACGTGGGAAACGAAGGTAAAAAACTATATCCAACATATATGGCGCGCTATTATTGGAGGGTATTGATGGGTCTAGGGCTCGATAAAATGCTCGTGGCATTGCAATTTTTTTTTTACACAAGCAGCAGCAATTGATTCGATTGGGGACTTGGGGTTGTCCGTGCTGTGTGTGGCGAGCTCGCGAGCTGCACCGAGCCAGCTCATGCTTTTGTTGAGCCGAGCCGAGCTCAGTTTTTTGCTCGTTACCTTAACGAGCCGAGCCGAGCTAGCTCGTTAACATAACGAGATGAGGCGAGCCGAGCCGAGCCGGCGCGTTATTCAGCCCTAGATGGGTCATGATTAGTATGAAACACAAACTTATATAAAATGCATTTTTATCTCAAGTAGGGTATATCTTTTTATTATGTTTGGAACAACATGGTTTTTAAAAGAAATACTACGAAATGAGATCTAATATGTATCTATTTTCTAAGTTTTCTAATTCAAAAAAAATACTACCATAATGTGCAACTTCAATAGCAGTGAGGAAGCAATTGTTGAAGAAGTATTTAAGTGGAAGAGGATCGGGAGTTTCTTGCTATAGTTTTCTTGGGAAGTGAGTGGAGACCATTACATCGTTCAGGGTATATTTTGTGGAGATGTGCCACAACAAGTTCCATCCCTACTGGATTCGAATTGATACTTGTATTGCTTAACGGAAAACCCATTGATCATGATGTTTGTATTGATTACAATGCAAACCGAAAAACAAGATATGAAATTCGACAAGTTCTTCATCCATTTAATATAAGTCTCATTCATACAACGGGGACGGGCATTGTCTTGTACCGCTTTGAGTACCAACAATGGTTCAAAACAACTATGATTGGCAAGATATCTAATACAAACATTTTAAGTCTAAGATGAACATGGATATTGTGGGTTGATGTGCTACCTTTTGTATT